>JAFEMH010007446.1:5000-89477 GCA_022495995.1 Adenophora triphylla var. japonica | reverse complement strand
GATCTCGAAGGAGTAAGTCGACAAACGATGCTGAAGTGGTCGAGCAAAGGATGGAGCTCCAAAGAAATTAGATTTCGTTTGTTCCATCTTCGAAGAACCGGATGTCTTGTATCCGAATCCGGAGGTGCACAATGTCGTCGCTCTATGAACGTCGGGAGGTAAGAAATCCGTTCCGTTTTGATTCCCTGCTCGAATTTTTGAATGCTAGAACTAGGTTTTAGTTTTTCGCATTTTGAATTTTATTATTTTTTATGCCTTTTGCGAAATTCTCGATGAATTGTTGAAAATGGACATGTAAAAATTGTGGGTATGTGTATTTTGTGCAGAAATGTGTAGATTAGCTTTTATTTGTGAAAATAAAGTGCCTCTCTAATAAAATGCATGCTTTGGTGTTTTGTACCGTATGCTATTTATGTATGTACATTATGAGAAAAGTTTGTCGTGTAGTGACAATTTTTGTGAAAAAATGTGACATGCGCCGTGTTTTGTGACGGGTTTTGTCTGAAAGTGTGTGCCGTATAGGGACGGATTTTTTTTTGAAAAATGTGTTATGCATATGTGTCGTGCCGTGTGTGCCATGTTTTTGGGTGACGGACTTTGTGGAGAAAATATGTGCAATATGTGCCGTGTTTTTGTGACGGGTTATATGTGCTTTTGCCGTGTTTGGACGGACTTTTTTTTTTTTTTGAAAATGTGTCGTGTAGGGCTTAATCCCTCTTTTGAGAAAATGTGTACAATGTGTGCCGTGTTTTTGTGACGGACTGCATGGGAAAAATTATATGTATGTGAAAATTATGTGCAATGTGTGCCGTGTTTTGTGACGGGATATATGTGAAAAAATATGTGCAATGTGTGCCGTGTTTTTGTGACGGGTTATTTTTCATGGCTTTCCGTGTTGGGACGGACTTTTGTGCCTTTTGTTTTGTATTAAGTACTGTGATTGACGTACCTTTGCTGTGTTTACTGCGGGAGGCGGGGCTTATGGCCGGGAAGGCGAAGAGGATGAAGACTCGGGGATCGCTCGAACATTTGTTGTTGGCTGTGGCGGCGGATGCCCGATATTTCCGTGGATGGTAGGCCGAGTCCCGGGAGGGCTGGTCTGCTTCGGCTGGGTGTGTTTGTAGAGAACACAGTAGGAGTTTACGACACGAGGAAGAACAAGAGCGTCTTCCTTGGCCTTCAGAGTATTGGTGGGATACCACCCACACCTTCCATCGGCGGGGAGAGGTGACGGTGGCCAGCCCGGCCGACTTTCTTTGCGATCGGTTCAGGCTTTCCTTGAAAAGGAGGGCCGGTGCGGTGGAAGATATGATCTCCGTGTTGTGTTGGCCAGCTGCTTGGGCTTTGAGCCTGCGTCTCGCGAGGGCACAGGGATCTTTGTATAGCGATGTGGAGCTGAGGATCACGTCCGGCATTGGGGCCTATGTTCGGGGTACCGGCCGGGTGACGGCGGAGCGGTGGCGCGCTCCTTTTGTGGTATGCATTGTCCAGAGACTTTGTTCTCGAACCACGCGGCTGCGGCTCCCTTTGCTTTCTGTTGGAGAGCTTGATTGATCTGGATAGAGTTTGTGACATCGCTTGGGGCGAGGCGAGCTTGGTCGAGCTCTACTTTTCCTTGGACCGGTTTAGCGGGAGTGTGGCCCGATTCATTGGCTTTGTTTTGACTCGCTTTGGAGGTATGAGTTTATTGCCGTTTTTGATTTAGCAACTTGTCGCTTCTCCGTTTTCTTTTGCCCGAGCCTTTTCTGTTTTGTCACGAGGTGTGGTTCTATGAGGTTTTTCGGTGTTTCTAGTGGGATAGAGATCTGGGTACATTCTGCGTACCACTGCTATCTTTGAAATTTGGGCTCGTACGGCGAGGAAGAGGAGGACCCGGCGGGGAAGCTCACCGTCGCCTACGAGGGATGTGCGGGGAGCGTCTGGAGAGGGTAGCCGGAGGGGTTTGTTTTGTTCCCGTGGGCTCGGTATGAGGGTGATGAGTTCGAGGGGCTCCCGAGGTGACGGCGCGACGGAAGATCTTTGCGGGCTTGACTGCGATGTTATGTATACGGGAGCGGGTCTTACGCGGCATGGCCTGGTGTGCTTCCCGTGGCTCAGAGGACCCTCCTTTTGGGATGCTTGATTCCGGGACATGGATGTGCTTGACTTTGAGAGGTACCTTGGCGGTGTGGGCGCAGGAGTTCATCTTGTATGGAGAGGAGTACGGGGTCTTCGTGAGGAGGAAGGCGAGGACGCCGCGAGTGCGCGAGGAGAGAGAGGCGCCCGCAAGCTCCCGAGAGGTTAGATGCGGGGCGGATTTCACGTATGTTGGGGGGACGGATCGAGGAGGAGGGTATGCATGCCGTTCTGGCTTGAGCTCTGCTGCATCTGAGTGGATCCTGACAGATCGGTGAGTGTGCTTACTCTTTTCCATCTTGGCATCTTTTACGTATTTTCTCTTTTTGTTGTCGAGTGTAAGCTTGTATTCTTTGGCGTTTCCTTAGGCACATTGCTTGCTTGTGCGAGTCCGGGGAGAGCCTATGATATCTTGACTCGCCGTTACGTGGCGATGAGGTCGTTTGCGAAGAAGATGGCGTCGAAGATACCTTGCCGGTCTTCGCGACGCGTGCCGGCGTACCAGCCTATGCCTTCGAGGCATTACGTAGGCGTTCCTCCGCAGAGGCGAGCCGGAGCCGCGGCGGGAGGGACCTTCGAGGGGCGGCATAGTATGGATGTCGGGGCGTCTTCGGGAGCTCGGGCGCGGCCCTTTTATCGGTTCTTCCCTCCTCGGGATGCGCGGGCGAGATTCCGTCGAGCCTTCTTTCTTTGATCCTTTCGTCCGGATTTGATCCTTGGATTACTTTGAGTGGCGGCCTCGGCGGGCTCGGTACTACGATGACGAGGATGTGACGGGCGAGTTCGCTGGGATGCCCGACTTTTCTTTGGAGGACCTCGGCGAGGATGATGATGATGCTGAAGAGTCGGATTAGGGTCCATTTGCTTTCCCTCTTTCCATATCTTCTCTTTTTTTTTTTTTGTTTAGCAACAGACATTTGATGTTTCTGTAATAAAACACTCATATTTGCACGGCAAACAGCATTTTATTTTAAGATGTAATGTCATTTTTGTGATTCAGGATTTGTCCTAGAAATGGTTGCTATTATTATTTTTATTTTGTGCATGCCACGTGGTGAGAGTGCGTTTGTGGGTAGTGTATGTTTGCAGGGAATGGCTTTGGCAGTGTTTGGGCGGTTTGGAGCAAGGTCTGCGAGGACGGTGGTTGTTATGCGTTGTTCTTTGGGGAAATGGGTTCTTTTGCAAGGAGGTCCGTACGGACATACCTAGCATGCAAAAGAGGTCCGTGCGGACCAACCTTGCTTTGGGAAGGAGATAAATGCTTTCCGGTGTCTGGTTCTTCCCATTTCCCCATTTGCGACCATTTTCGAGCTTTCTTCCCCATTTTCTCTAGGAACCTCCATTTTTGCCATGGATTCTTCGTACGTCCCTAGGAATTTTGCCGAGGCTTTCGCGGAGAGGCAAGCACACTTCCTTGAGCGGTTGAAAACGTGGATGCGGCGTCGTATGAGGCATCGGAGACGGGCTTTCGAGGTAAGGTTTCGTCTTTGCTCGATTTGGTCTTTTAAGGAGTTGGTTCTGATTGGGATTTGTTGCGGGCTGCCGCGAAGTTACAGGATGTTAGGAGGCATGTGTCTTGTTTCTCCTATAATGAAATGGTGCCCACTTTTGAGGATTTTCGGGCTTTGATGGGGGACCGAAGGTGGAGGCCATCTCGCTTCCTTTGATTGGTGGTCTTTGCGGTGAGCGTGAAGCTTGCGAGGCTTTCTTCGTACTTCGTTGGAAGAAGTGCGGGGACATGATCCTTGATTCGGGTCATATCGACATTACGAGGCTGCGGAGCGGTTCATGGTTGATGATGAGAGTGACGTCTCTTGGGATGCCTTCGCCTTGTGCACGATAGCGATGCTCTTCATGGTCGGCTCCTTGGCATTTGCGATGGCGCTTTGCTAGATGTGGTTAGGGCCTTTGCGGGTGGAGAGGATATTGTCCCGTTGGTCTTTGGGGAGACTCTTCATGGTATCGGCCGATGCGCGGCCCAGGGATCGTTTTATGAGAGGGGAAGCCCGCTTTGCTCACCTTGTGGGCTGCGAGAGAGACTTGAGGCCATGCCAGAGGCTCAGCGTCGTTTAGTCCGTGGTCATTTGCTCGGCGACCTCTTGCGTTGGATATGGATCGATCCGCACAGGAGAGATGGATGGCACGGCTTAGTACGCATCGGATCCGGCGGTGGGTTCCGCCTTTGGAGGATTGAGACTAGGAGGGTCTTGCGGGAAGGGTCCTACGTTTTGAGTTCCCGGGTTTGTCTTGGTCTTCCTTCTATATTCCGTCGCTTGTTTCCACTGCGGTTTGGGATGAAGCGGGAGCCTTTGTTGGCTGGGATGACCTTGCTCTGCGGAGGTAGTTCCTCTTTGTATGGCGGCTTAGGGTGCCTTCTTGTATTTTACGAGGGTATGGAAGTATTCCGCTTTCCCTCTGTGGTACTCCTTAGGCGTCGGGAGCGTTGTATTGACGACTCGGTACACGGCTGGTATGAGCGGCGTATTGGGCGATCCCAAGTGGCTTTGGAGAGCGAGGCGTGTAGCGATTACGGGACCCGGTTGCCATAGTAGCTATTGCCTTAGGAGTTCCGAAGCACAGTCCGACCCTTTGGATGTGACGGGAGACACTTTGTTTGACTACGAGACTAGAGTTGACCGGCCCGACGGGGAGAGGTCCTCTTTTGCGGGACTCGCGGGGAGGAGATCCGAGCCGAAGCACGGGCGAATGAAGCCACGAGAGCTCTTGGATTGTTTGACTCTACGGGGAGGACCCCGGATCTCGGAGCGAGAGACGCAGAGTTGGTTCACGTGGAGCGAAAGAAGACTCGCGGGGGACGAGGGAAGAAAGGAAAGAATGGCGAGGGACAAGCGCGAGACGGCGCGGAATGACCTCCTAGGTATCCATTCATTGCATTGCAAACACATTATTAGTTAAATGTATTAAATTTGTCTTTTAGCATGTTGTGAACTTGAGAGTAGACCGTGCTTGAACTCATCAAGAAATGTTGTAACCGTTAGTGATTTGTGATTTACTTTTAAAGCTTTGTCGAGACGCAAGATCTCTTGTTTGCCTTTATACATTTGTGCACTTTGTCGGCGTCCGTCCTTGGACTTTTACATTGCATTTGCGGACTGAAGTGGTGCAGGCCATGCGGCAATCCCCTTTTGCTTGGGCTTTGTGTTTGGTGAGAGGTCGAGTGATCTCGACAAGTCGTTTTGACGGTCTTTTTTTTGCTTCCTTGCCTCTTGTTGGCGTCGGGCTCTTGACCTCTTTTGCAGCTTCTGCTTGAGCTTCTTTTTTTGTGAGCCCTTGCTCGAGCTCTCTTTTTTTTTATTTTTATTTTTTTTGTGAGCCCTTGCTCGAGCTCTTTTTTTTTTGTGAGCCCTTGCTCGAGCTTCTTCTTTCTTTTTTTTTTTGAGGCGCGTGAGGCGAAGACAAGCCCCTGGCTTGGAAGCGAGACATGAGTCGATCGTTTGATCTTTGAGTGACCCTCGGACGTCCTTTGATGTTGCCGCCGTCGTTTGACTTGGTCGAGGTGACTGCTGGGGCGTGTTTCTTGAAAAGTGCGGAGCTTGATGGAGGTCTCGATTGACATTCAAACTTTTGACTTTTTTGTGTATTTTTAGACCGGACCAATTAAAGTTGCCTACGTTCCCCGGACTAGAGGGCTCGTGTCTGCGTAGTTCGACACTACATGGAGTGCCAAGAGATGCACTGATTGTTCTTCTTGGGCGAAGTATCTGCGAAGTTTGCTTCCGTTATTTGGATTCATGCGCAGGGATTGCCGTCTAGGTCTGTCGGCTTCGTGGCGCCTCGGAAGATCTTTTGAACCACGAAAGGGCCGATCCATGTGGGTTCCCATTTTCCCGATGGGTTGGTTCGAGTGGGAGGCTTTTCTTTGAGTACAAGGTCACCTTCCACGATGTCTCGGGATTTGACTTTCTTGTCGAAAGCTCTAGCCATCTGCTTTGATAGGCTCGGACGTGTTCCATGGCCTTTAGTCGTCGCTCGTCTAGCGAGCCAATTCGTCGTGTCGGCCGGAGCCATTCAACTTCGTTGATGTCATTTTCCAGCCGGCACTCGGAGTGAGGGAATTTCGATTCAATGGGAAGAATTTGCTTCCATCCCGTATGTCGGGAGCAAATGGGGTTTCTCCGTGGGCACATTCGGCGTGTGCGGTAGCCCCAAAGTGCAAGGTGCGGCTTTTCGGGCCAATCTCGTCCTCGGGTGGTCATTTTTCGGATGATCCGTTCGAGGGTTTTGTTTGCTTGCTTCCACGGCGCCGTTTGTTTGTGGCCGGTAGGGGAGAAGATTTGTGGCGTGTGATCTTGAATTCAGCCGGCTGATGCATCGAATTCCCTTCGAAGTGTGAACCATTATGCGATATGACCTCATTTGGGATGCCGTATCGGCGAGATGATGTTTTCCTTGAGGAAATGCGCGACCTTCTTGGAGGTGAGTACCTTGTAGGACTTGGCTTCGACCCATTTGGTGAAGTAATCGATGGCTACTAAGATGAACTCGTGACCGTTCTTTGCTGCGGAGCGATTTTCCCGATGACATCAATTCCCCAGTGGCAAAGGGCCAAGGTGTAGTCATGCGGTAGAGATCGTGGGCGGCGAGATGATTGAGGTTGGAGAACCGTTGGCACTTGTCGCGGCTTCGGACAAAGTGGATGCAATCTGCCTCCATGGAGAATCCGGTAGTAGCCCATCCGAGAATGATTTGCATCGGGGCTCTAGCGTTCATGTGGGGACCGCAAGCCCCATTGTGGACTTCGTTCATGAACTTGTTTGCTTCTTCTTGGGCGATGCGGCGTAGGAGTGGCCCGTGGTAGCGTTTCTTGTATAGCATGTCCCCGAGGATGACGAAGTGAGAGGCGAGGCGTTTTAGGGCCATGATGCTCTTGGTTTTGACCCCTTACTGCGTGTGGGTCTTCCTTGTTCATGAAGGTGGTTTCCCGCTCTTGAGGTATTGGAAAATCTTGGTTTATCTTTGGAAATGGCGTCGGACTTGCGTCTCTTTGGCTCTTCGGCAATCTTGCAAATCGTTGTGATTAAAACCTTCTCGGCGGCTTGGGCCCGGTTTTCTCTCGTTTGACAACATGCTTAAATGTTTGCTTGATGCATTTATTTAATTAATGTGTTTGCCTTTTGTATAGATGAATTGTTATTAACTTGTTTTGATTAGTTAATATCATCGTTTGTTAAAGATGCAATGAAATGATTTTTAGGAAGGTCGGACCTTTTATTGAAAGCGTGAAGACTGGCCACATTGTTGATCAAAGATTCACAATCGTCGGGCGTAAAGCCGTCAAAAGACTCAAAAGATGTGAATACACAGACAACAAGACTCGAAGCTAGACTATAGGCGACGAGGATTGGACCAGGCTTCATTACTCTCGGATGGGTTTGTAGCTCTAGAGGGAGTGGTCTTGGTTCGGGTGGCCAATCTTCCCTTGGCATGAATCCGGAAAGTAGCTTGCATGCGGTTCGATTTCAAACCGGATCGCGGAGGTTTTTGGCTGCTCCCACGATGATGTCCCTCCATTAGTGTTGCCACCAGTCCTTGGGGTTTTTGATGATAGAAGTCGGCGAGGGCCACTTCTAAGAGGGCGAAGCATTCGGCGGTCGGAGTTGATTCTTGCTGATGTTGATCACTTTCATAGAATCTGCCTCTTTATGCAGGATCTTTGCTTGGACGACGTTTACAATGTCGATTCGAGCGGGCATGCTATATCTCCTTCCACGATTAAGCCTTGGAGGAGGTTGCGCCTTTGTTCATCCAGTCGGACAGGAATGTTGAATTGAACTAAGTGTGATGGCTGTCCCCGTAAGATCCGAGAGTGTCGGCTAGAGGGTTGTCTTGTACGGGGATCGGTGATGAGCCGGTTTGCGAGAGGGTTTTCGGCGAAGTAAGGGTCTACTCCTCGATCAATCTCCATTAGGGCATCCATCTCTTGATCCTCTCTCAAGCATTCTTCACGGTCGCATATATCAGGAAGTTGTCATCACGACCCATGAGTTCTTCGATTTCCGGCTCGTCGCGGCTTAGAGCGTGAATGTAAGGATCCACTTCGTAGCGGGACGGGGTAGGAGAATTATCTGGGGAAGAGTATTCGGTCATGTCGGGACCTTCCTGGGTCATAGCTTGCTGGCCAAGCACTTGCCATTACTGCGCTTCCGCGGATCACTTCGATCGCTCCATTGGCGTTGATGAATTTCACGCATTGGTGAAGAGTAGATGATACTGCTTTCATCTGATGTATCCAAGGTCGTCCCAACAAAGCAGATAAGGTTGGTTTGATTTCCACGACTTGGAACTCTACCGACTCCAGTTGTACGGTGAATTGGATCCTCAAATTGATGACTCCTACGATTGGTCGTGCAGTGGAATCGTAGGCTCGTATTACCCGAGGTGAAAGGCCTTATCAGAGAACGGTCGATGCGGAGTCGTTTCAGTGTGCTCAAAGCGATGATGTTGACTGCGGAGCCGTTATCAATCAAGACGTTCGGGAGGAAGAACATCTCTATTTTTATGAGGATGAGGAGGGCTTCGTTGTGCCGATTCTCACATATTGGCAAGTCATCGTCTGTGAAGGCTAAACCGCTTCCCGTGCTACCGTTTGACTCGATCTCTTACGGGAACGTTCGATCCATCCATTTGTATGCCTTGGCTGGGGCAAAGATCGTAGGGAGACAGTTGCCCTTGGGCGTTCTTGTCGGAATTCCCGGTCACGAGATCTTTTGACTCTGGTTTCACGCTCCCAGTCATAGCGGGACAGCATGCTGACGGTTTCGGAAATTGCAAGGGGCCTGCTCTCGCTTGGAGTTTCGTCAAAGGCTATTGAGTTTACCCTGTCATTCCGGGGGAATGGATTTCCGATGGTATTGGGACCACGAGGGCGTTCCAATTTTCCCTCCTCAATGAGCCCCTGGACCACCTGCTTAAGCACAAAGCAGTTGTCGGTGGTGTGGCCGGGGTAGTTGTGGAAGGCGCAGTGCTTGCTCATATCCATGTTGGGTTTGGGAGTCTTCGGTTGGAAATTCTCGAGTGGCTTGAGAAGATTTCGTTTCACCAAAGCTTCAAATACTTGACCCAAGGGCATTTCCAGGTTATCTAAATGCTTTGGACCTGTGGGAAGCGAGGGGATTGTTATTCTTTGGGCTGCTTGATCGCGGTTTACTTGAGCTCCGTTACGAATGTAGTGCCTTTGTTCATTTGCTTCTTTTCCCTTGGTTGGGCGGGAGTTGAAGTTGCCAGGTTTGTTCGATAGCGGTAAGATGAGGCGGGGAGTTCTTTGTTGCCTTTTGAAGACTCAGAGTCTTTTCAAACTTTGTCCCGGCGTTGACCATGGCACGGAGATCCGGATAGAAATGGTGGCTGATCAAGGTCCTCAAAGATGGCTTGAGGCAGGAATGGAAGATGTCCATCTGCTCTTCTTTGGAAAGTGGATCCATTATCTCGCTTAGCTTCCAGTTCCATCTTTTGTAGAACTCGCCCACTGGTTCGTCGTCCTTTTGTTCGGTGGCTTGCAGGTCATGGCGGTTTGTCTCCCATTCAAGGTTGGCGCGGTACTTCTCCAGGAAGATTTCACTGATCTGATCCCACGTGGAGCGGTTTTCTGCCTTCACATTGAGAAACCACCTTAGTGCTGTGGATTTGAGAGAATGCTGAAAGTGATCTGCCATCTGTTGAGGGGTTGCCCCTTTGGCTCTCATACCCAGGACGTAGGTGTCGATGTGGGTTTTTGGGCATTCTGTCCCGTCAAACTTTTCCATTTCCGGCATCCTGAACTTTGGAGGGAGAGGGACCACTTTGT
Source organism: Adenophora triphylla var. japonica (assembly GCA_022495995.1). NCBI lineage: Eukaryota > Viridiplantae > Streptophyta > Magnoliopsida > Asterales > Campanulaceae > Adenophora > Adenophora triphylla. The sequence goes on along the minus strand of JAFEMH010007446.1, from coordinate 79,558 downwards.
TCGGATCAGTAGGCAGGAGGGAGTCCTTCCGAGAACTAGCTAGCTTGCCTTGCATGTCTTTCATTTGTTCGATCAGCCAAGCCATGTGAGGATCGGTATGCGAGGTGGGTTACCATTTTCAGGGACGGAAACCGAAGATGGGGGTGGATTGGCTGATGGGATCGCCATTCGGGAGTCTTGGGGAGGTAGTTGAGTGTATACCAACCCATACCCTGGGGTGTTGAAGTTGAGGGCGTGATTGACAGGTCCGCTAAGGGTTGTGTTTGGGAACTGGGGAAATGATTCGTTAGCCCCAATTGGCAGACTAGTAGGTGGCAAACTTGAGATGTCGGGATATCCGCTCGGGATGCTGTCCCACAGTAGGCATGGGGAATTTTGTTGTGGTTGCGAGGCTCGTATAGAGGCAAAGGATTGAATCTAGGGATACCGAGATGCATTGGGATCGACGGAGCGAGCACGTATGTGTGCTTTGTTGGTGCGAGCTTGATGTGCAGAGCCGGGAAGCGCTGGAGGCGGGCATGTCGGAGCTGCTTGACTGATGCCTGAGGGGAGCTTTGAGCGAGAGCTGCCTTGCGTTGCTGGGATCTCGTAGCTTGGCGGAGGCGGAACTTGCTGATAGCTTTGAGAAACCGGGGGAGCCGGTATGTCTTCGTCCTCTATGAGAACAAAGGTTCCGTCGGATTGGGGAACTGCAACGGTTCCTCGAAGACGCAAGGTGTCTACGATCCAGGCTTGCTGCTCTTCTTGGCGCTTCTTGATGGTTTCGAAGGCTCGCAGCACCTCCTCCATTGTCTGGAGGTTCCTTAGTGGCGGGGTTCCGTTTCCCTCACTGTTATCTGTTGATCCCGTCATGGGGGAGTAGCGGACGGTGCGGACCGATTGAGGCTGGAAGGGCTATCGGACCTTGTGACCTCGATGCGAAAAGGCGGCTCCAGGGTATTCTCAACCACTCTCGGTTATTTGGAGGGTGATGGGCAAGGTTTAGACACGGGAATGGCCTAACGGGATAAAAGGGAAAAGCTCACGTGGCATGCGGTTTCCGTTTCTTTTATTTTCTCGATTTTTTTGTTGTTTTAATTTACTTAAAACATGTTTTCTCAGAATCCTAGGTAGGTTGGAAAAGATTGCTCTTCTTTTTCGCAACTATGCTAGATCTGGGTCGATGGAGACCATCCGTGCGGCTATAAGCCCCTCGTTTTGCACCCGTATTTCGACATCCCGGGGTGGACGGCCCGGGCGAGGGTCCTATAGTGCAAGCGGTTTCCACCGGCCTAAAGAAAAATCGAACCTAAGGACCGAGCCTGTCATGTTCGTTTTGATGCGTTATCCATATGAATAGTGCACCGAGCCGGCCACTACGTCAAGATCAGGTCAAGAGCTCGGCATGACCTCTTTTTACCTTGCTTGCGCAAGGGATCTGTGACGTTAGGCGTTGGCTGGTCATATTGTCATGGCAGACGTATCAAAGGCGTGATGACATGGTGTCATGTGAGCATGGATGTATATCCGGGACGGAACATCGTCTGGGTGTAGCTTCGGAAATCAAGATCAGGTCAAGATTTTAGCATTACTGATGGATGTGTATTTACCCATCCAAATGATGCACTTTTAGGCTTTCTTTGTGTTTGATTCCCGAGTTTTATGTATATTTGATGTGGTTTGTGAGTATTTTATGAGTACAGGGTATAGAGCTGATTAAAGGTGCATTTTATGGCTAAAAAGTGCAAAAGGAATAAAGTGGAGCGGAGCAGAGAAGGAAAAAAACTGAAATTACGAGTTCAAGGACTAAATTGAAATATTGGAAAATTCAGGGACTAAACTGGAAATATGGAATTTTTGGACGAATTTAATTTATAAAAATTCGTGGGATTAAATGAAAAATAAAATCCTAAAGAGCGAAATGCAAAAGAAGTCATTATAGTGGCCAAAGTGCGACGAGAAGATCGCGAGACGAAACGAATAAAAGTGGTACTAAATTGGGCCAAGGCAGTGGCCGGGAAATGCATGGAATGGCTGGCCACTACTGCATGGTTGGCCTAGGGAATTAGGGCCAAGGTTGGGCCAATACAAGCAGGTCTGGGCCAAGGAAGAAAGCAAGGCATCATGGGCGGCCGCGCTTAAGGGAAAATCCTCGGCCAAAACTCACGGCCAACTTGCGCGGACGCGCCAGGCCACTTGAGCGGCCGCGCTACGTCGTTTCCAGCATCAGTTTTACGTATTTTTCAAGGGCATTTGTGTCATTTCTCAGCTAGGGACCACAGATTTCACCCTAATTCTATATAAACAAGCACAACAGCCATGTTAAGCAGAGGATCACGTTTTTTTTATCATATAACATTAGTTTTTATTATTCTTTTCTTTGAAGAACAATTATTTGAAGAAGGAGAATTCAATCTGTGGTCCCTAGGGTAGAATTTGAGGGCGATCCCCTCTTTAATCCTCTCATTTCAGATTCAGACATCGAATCAGAACCCTCCACCACCGAGGTAGAGGAAGAAAAAGCCGAGATGGCAGAACCACCGGCGCAGACTATGAATGATTTCCTGAGACCTAGGGTAGACACATCTACCTCTTGCATAGTCTTTGTCCGTCATGACCAAAAATTTAGAGGTCAAAGGACAATACTTTGCCATGTTGCCAAGCTTTCACTGATTGCTGGTGAGGATGCACTCACGTTCCTTAAAGAGTATATTATTGTTGTTGCTCAATTTTTGTTAAGACAGGGAGTAGCGAGGAGCAAATTAGATTAAAGTGTTTTCCTTACACTCTTAAGGGAGTGGCTAAAACATAGTTGCCGATGCTTGCACCGAGCAAAGATTAGTACTTGGGTAGAATTGCAAGATGTGTTCCTTAAAAGATATTACCCACATCATCTGTTGGCTAGCATTAGACAGAAATTGATGACATTTTCCCAAGATGTGGGGGAACCCTTTCATGAGGCGTGGGAAAGATTTAATACGATGTTAATGCAATGTCCCCAACACAATTTCACACTACCCTCACTGAACCAAGCCTTTTATGATGGCTTGAATGACAATGGTCAATCAATGATTGACAATCTTTGTGGAGGCTCGATAGGAGCCAAGACCCGGAAGAAACTAAAGCTTTATTTGAGATGTTGAGTGCTAATTCTCAACAAAAGAGTTCGAGGGTAGACCAAGGGGGTACTTGAATTGAATGCTAGTGATAATATTTCAAAGCGGTGCACTTTTAAATAATAAATTGGATAAATTATTGCTTGTGGCACTTCTGCCGGTGCCCGATGCTATTACTGATTATTGTACAAATTGTGGTTTATCATCTCATGTGACTAATATGTGTCCAAGTGCAGCAAATTTCTTTTATAATCCTGAACAGGCACATGCTTTTAATGGATATGCACCAAGGCCACCACCCCAAGGCAATCAATATGGCAATTACAATCCATGGGGTGGCCATCATAATCAGCAAGTGAAACCTCTTCATGTGCCACCACCTGGACAACATGATAAAGAGCCTTGGGAGCTGGCAGTCCAGCAGTTAAGGATGGAGATGCAGCAAAGCAACAGAAATACAGATGCTGAGTTTGAAAAGATGGGCACACAAGTAGAGCAACTTGTGAAGGTTGCCCAAGAATTGATGAAAGAGAAAAACCCACCTGAGCAAGCAAAGTCAATCATGACAGTGTGGAATGAGAGTGAGGAAATTGAGGAGGTATTTCTTTCTTCCCTTGATAATTTTGAATGTGATAATTTTGATAATGTTAGTGAGGAAGAGGATGAGATTGGGGAGGTTCAATGTGTATTTTCTGCATTAAATTTAGAAACCCCTCCCCCCAATGTTGTGAAAACCACACCCCAGAGAGGTGTGGAGTTTGAAAAGATTAAACATGTTCAAAAAGACCCCGGGTGTTTCACTATCCCAATTTCTTTAGGGGGTCAAAATTTTAAAGGTTTGTTGGATCTTGGGGCAAGTGTCAATGTGATGTCCTTTCATGTTTTTAGAAGTTTGGGGGTATGTGAGTTGAAACCACCCATGAGAGACTTGCAATTGGCGGATCTCTCAATCAAAAGACCTTTAGGGGTTATTGAAGGGGTGTTGGTTAAAATTGATAAAATTATTATCCCCATTGACTTTTATGTGATGTGTATGGAGGGATCAAGTGAGGAACAACTTAAAACTCCCATTCTGCTTGGGAGGCCATTTATGTTTGACACTAAGGCCACCATTGATGTGTGTCAAGGGATGGTGTCCTTGAGAGGTATGGGGGAGGAATGTAAGTTTTGTATGTTTAAGAATGACAAGAACCTTCCCCTTAAAGATGGTTTTGTAGGAGCCATAACTGATGTTCCAATTGTCAAATATGATGTGAATGGATGTGAGAAAAGTGGGGATAATGCGGACGTTTGTCCCATGGCTAGTAACATTAAGGCCGACCAATACTCTAGGAGTAACGGGTCGTATCACTCCCCACACGACTCCCATAAAGAGTCGATTCCATCACATCTACCACAAGGGCCTTCAAAATCGAGAGTTAGTGAGGAGAGTTATAGTGATTTATCTGATTCTATATTTTTAAATATTTTTGTGCATGATAACTCTCTTGATCTTGGTTGTGAGAATGGTGTTCTGCAGGTTGCAGAAAAGGTTGAGTTTGGGGGTGGAAACCCCAATAAAAGGAAAAGAAAAAGGGGTAAGCAAAAGCGTAAAGTTTCAAAAATAAATGTGGCTCTACCCCTACTTGTTGACAATGGAGAGCTGATTTGGAAAGAGAAGGGCGTTTGTGCCCGTGAGGAGAAGAGATGGTCCAAAGGCCGCAAAGCAAAGGCCAAGTAAAATTGGGACCACAGTCGGGCTAACGACTTTAACCAAATGCGCTGCTTGGGAGGCAACCCAATGAGGTATGTTTTATTTTTATGTTAATTACTGTCTAGTAGTGTCTTGCCATCTGTCGAACCCAAGGCACGCTTTTGTTCTCTTTGCTCTGAGGACATAGCATGTTTTGAGTTTGGGGGTGGGCAACTCTCCGAGTTTGTGGGTTTATAGGGGAGTGTATATAGTGTCACCCTCTAAAAAAATAGAAAAATTTTAAAATTTTGTTCTGTTCATAGTTGGGATGTTGGCCAAAGTCTGTGATGATTAGAGTGTGCTTTAATTTTAAAATCACATGTGCTATTATTAGTGTGGTGATTGGGATTGCATTGAAACATTTAAATTATGATTGCACCACCTCTCACTTCCGTATCATATTCTTGGTCATTGTCATCAACTTAGGTGCCTTTTATGGGATCACTTTGTGTATTCTCGGGGTCCCTAGAACATGTTTGCATGATTGTCAATAACACGTCAATAGGTTACTTGATATATATGGCTATTCTTTGAATCCCTTTTTGTGAGCCTTAAACTTTCTAGTCACTTATATAAAATTTTCCGCTAGAACGCCTTTTGAGCTTGAAAAAGAATGGAATCTCTCACAAAGTGGGAGGTTATTTTAGACCACCATTCGCCTTCGTTTGTACCCTCATTATCCCACCATTTTAGCTTATACACTATTTTCTCACCTTTTCAAGAAAGTGAAACTAGGAAAAGAATGGGGATAATTTAGGGGGATGTTTTTAAAATAAAAGGATTGAGTGGAAAGTGGTCACGAAAATAAAGAAGTGGGTCATGTTATGTAATGAAAAGAGGGGCTTGAGCAAAATATTAAATGCACATTCTTCGTGATGTAATTGTGCAAAAAAAAAAAAAAAAAAAGCCTTGCCCTCTCTAATGTAAAGTGGAAATTTTGTGTCACGGTGACCAAAGAAAGTAATGGAATGTGTTCAACCCCATGTCAATGTATGAAAAAGTTTTAGTTTGTGGGTTGGCACGTTGGGAAGTAATAAGGGTGAGTGGAGAAATTATTATCAAAGTGAGGATGTATTTTTACAAAAAGACTTTCTAGCTTCACTTTCTTATGTTTGTATGTCCTTACCTTCTTTTGTAACCATGAACCTAGCCCGGCGATCTTTCGCACCTTAACTTTTAAGCCATATTATTATTTCAATATTGAGTAACCGGGTTGACAATCGTGTAAATATGCATATGAGTGTCCTTTTTGGGATTGTACTGTCTATAACATATTGGTTTAGAGCATCGCTTAGTGAATCCATAAACAATCTTAGGTTGTTGACAGTGACCTCCCATAATTCATTCATCATTCATGCCGCGGTGGAAAATTGTGAGTTTTATGCTTCAATGTGATTGTAATCCCATTACTGTGGTGGCACTTGTTGATTATGTGTGTTGGTGAGAATCTGAGACTTGTATGGCCAATGAATCATCTGTGATAGAACATCCCAAAAATAATTACTTTGTTTTAATGTTTTAATGTTTTAATTTTAGTATTTAGAGTAGTTTTATTTTACTTCTTTTAGTTTTGCTTTACTCGGGACGAGCAAAAGGTTAGTTTGTGGGTGTTTGATGGATGTGTATTTACCCATCCAAATGATGCACTTTTAGGCTTTCTTTGTGTTTGATTCCCGAGTTTTATGTATATTTGATGTGGTTTGTGAGTATTTTATGAGTACAGGGTATAGAGCTGATTAAAGGTGCATTTTATGGCTAAAAAGTGCAAAAGGAATAAAGTGGAGCGGAGCAGAGAAGGAAAAATAACTGAAATTACGAGTTCAAGGACTAAATGGGAAATATTGGAAAATTCAGGGACTAAACTGGAAATATGGAATTTTTGGACGAATTTAATTTATAAAAATTCGTGGGATTAAATGAAAAATAAAATCCTAAAGAGCGAAATGCAAAAGAAGTCATTATAGTGGCCAAAGTGCGACGAGAAGATCGCGAGACGAAACGAATAAAAGTGGTACTAAATTGGGCCAAGGCAGTGGCCGGGAAATGCATGGAATGGCTGGCCACTACTGCATGGTTGGCCTAGGGAATTAGGGCCAAGGTTGGGCCAATACAAGCAGGTCTGGGCCAAGGAAGAAAGCAAGGCATCATGGGCGGCCGCGCTTAAGGGAAAATCCTCGGCCAAAACTCACGGCCAACTTGCGCGGACGCGCTAGGCCACTTGAGCGGCCGCGCTACGTCGTTTCCAGCATCAGTTTTACATATTTTTCAAGGGCATTTGTGTCATTTCTCAGCTAGGGACCACAGATTTCACCCTAATTCTATATAAACAAGCACAGCAGCCATGTTAAGCAGAGGATCACGTTTTTTTTATCATATAACATTAGTTTTTATTATTCTTTTCTTTGAAGAACATAATTGAAGAAGAAGAATTATTCTCAAATCCAGGTTTTTATTATTTGTAAATTATGAGTAGCTAATTTATTAGATTTGTAGATTGGTCGAACCTTTACCGGAATTCTATGCATTAATATTTTAATTCTTTCTATTTAATTCCTTCTAGTTCATCAATAGATTTTAATTTCTTGTTCTTGGATTCGAGACGTATGTTAAGATACGAACTCGTCTTTGAATAATTGGGTATCGAATTCGCCATTAATTTGGGATTTTGATACATAGACCATTATTGATTGAATAACTTTAATTGAGGCCGTAATAGAAATCGATTAAAGTTAGGTTCTTTTATTCTTATGTGTTTAATGTATTCTTGGCATATTGTGGAACCGTAATAGACACTACAATATTAAAAAGAGTATTTAGGATTGTAATCCGGCCACCTAACCGTGTCGATCCTAGCTAAAGTGAATGAACCCTAGAAGTTGAGTTAATGTTTTATAAATAAAATTCTGCATAGAATGATGGTGAAGTGAAATCCAATCTACGAATCTCTGCTTATAATCCGTTTTCTCGTTTAGTTAGTTTTTGTTATTTAATTTATGCTCTTAGTTTTTAAATTCAATTTATAAACTGTGGTTACAACATTCACTGCGTTCACCTTATTTGTTTACCAACGAGTCTCTGTGGATTCGACCCCTGCATTTGCATACTGCTACACCGGTAGTGAGTACACTTGCTCGGTATTTTTATTACAAGAGGGAGATTTCCTCCATCAATGACCTTTCATCGCTTTGCTTGCGCAAGGGATCTTGAGTTCCGAGCCTTGACTCAGAAAAATGGCCGGCATGGTATATGTATCCAGGCTGTATGACACGGACTGGGTAAAAACCAACCGAGTCTGGACAGAGTGTGACTCAAGACTCAAACGTGCAGGGTTGACGCTTGGCTAGGATGGGATGTTTGGAATGATCCCGTGCGCGTCCAAGAGGCCTAGGAAGACCAAACGGACTGCAACTGAGACCACTCCGGGTTGAGGGTTGTAGTGTGCAGTGTATCCGAGGCAGCAGTGCGCGTAGCGTGCGGTGTAACCGAGGCAGCAGTGTGAGTAGAGTGCAGTGTAACCGAGGCAGCAGTGCGCGTAGTGTGCGGTCTCCTAAATTCTTTTTCTGAGTAAAACAGAAGTTTTTTTGAAGAATTTTAAATGTATGCACAGATGTATATTGATGCATTTTTTTTGTATTTTTTTTTTTTTGTAAAATAAAAACGAAGCACGTGCACACACACACAACAGTTAAAGAAAGGGGTAAAAATGAAAGTTTGACCCTCATCATCGTTTTAAAAATCTTTTGTTTTGTTTAAAAAGATTTTTAAACAAAATGTCCCCAGCAGAGTCGCCAACTGGAATAGCCCGGATCCGAGAGGCAGCGACGGATCACGCCCCGGCATCTGGCATTCGTGTCCCCCGCCTCGCAGCGGTTTCGTTTCGTTGGTTGTGTCTCGCCGTTTGTTTTCGCATTTGTAGAGTCGCCACGCCGTTTTTATTAAGCCCAAAACATTGAAAAAGGGCATCAGTTTAAAGATAATTTTAAACTGTTTTTGTGTGATGAGATTTTGAGTTCGGAGGTCAGATGACTCCTCGGGAAGAGAATATTAGAATATTAGAGCTCACCCGAGTCGCCTCGTAAAACGAGTCTTTCGGATACCCCTAATATCCTTTAAATGTTGTGTGTGTGTGTGTGTGTGCGCTTTTTAAAAATGCATGCTGTATCGGATGTCTACATTATATGCTATGTATGGAAATGTATTGAAATAGTAATGGAAGGAAGCCTTACCAATGTTGGTTCGTCTCTGTCTTCCGCTGGGGAATAGTGTTTGAGGTCGGAGTAGCGTTCCAGTATGGATCTGGATTGCTTCGGGAGGGGCCGGTTGTCTGCGGACAGAGTTTCGGCGTGAGTTGATGTTGCAGGCTGCGTTCGGGCAGAGGTTCGGCGTGCGTGGGGATCGTCGGGATCACTCGGGCGAGAGGTTCGGCGTGCGTTGTGGTGGCGGGAGTCACTCGGGCGAGTTTCGGCGTGGTTTGGGATCGCCGGTTTGACTCGGAAAGAGCGGGACACTTTGTGGAAAGACCGGGCAAGGCCTCGGAGTACCACGAGGGGCCTCGAGTACCTCGAGAGTGCCTCGGGCGGCGCGGGAGCGTCTCGGGAGCGCTCGGAGAGGCTTCGGAGCACCACGAGGGGGCTCGGAAGGCCTCGGAAGGATCCGAAAGGGGCGGGAATGCCTCGGAAGGACTTAGAGGGGAAGCCGAAGGCCTAGGGAGGAAGAGAGAAGTGGGAGGTGTGTGAAAATGAGGAGGGGGAGCCCTCTATTTATAGTGCCGTATTAGGTGCAAGAAGGTCCGTACGGACCTCCACAGTAATCCAGGACATTTGGTTTTCCTCGATTTGAGGGAATGCGTGATGATGGAGGAATATTTGCAATTATGATGTTCCCTGTGCAATAAGGTCCGTACGGACCAAGTTGACATGCAAAGAGGTCCGTACGGACCAACTCTGCAGGGAGGTAATCATTTTCCCCGGGATTTGAGGGAATATTGTGGACTTTAAGAAGATTCAGTAATTATTAAAGCAAAGAGGTCCGTACGGACCATTATTGCTTTTCCAATTTCCTGAAAATTCCCAAAAGGTCCTTTTGTCCCTTTTTATCCCAGAAAGGCTCCTCCCTTGGTTTGGCTGGGGGTTTTGAGAGGGTTTTGAGTGCTAGGGGTCGTCGAGACTGCGTTGATGAGTCTGCGATGTTTCCCGTGTGTGATCCAGATTGGGGTACTTACAATGTTATCACACTAAGAAGCGGAAAAAGGATTCAAAGATTCAAAGATCTTACCCCTACTCAATGCTTGCCGGAAAATTTCGCTGGAGCTGCCGGAAAATCTCGCCGGATTTTGGGAAGATGGCCGGGAAACCAACACCTTGTCTTTGCGAACTAACACCCACAATACCACCTTCAACTTCGAGTTCAATCCCACTTGATTCAACAATTTTGTACTCTAGAACCCCTTCCTTTCAATTTTCAAAATTGCTCAAATTCACCGGATTTGATGGCTTTTGGGTTGAGAATATAGGATGGGTAGGGTAATTTAGGAGTTGGAAGTGAAAGTATTTGAGTTTGGGTGAAGGATTTTTAGAGAGAGAGGGCTTGAGGCTCGAAATATTTGAGAGAGAAGAAGGGGGGCGGCGTTATAATGAGGAGGGAGTGTTAGAATCTGATTAGGTTTTATTCAAAATCCCCTGAATTTTCGCTCGAGCGCAGCCGCCCTCCCCACAAGCGCGTCCGCGCTGGGTGACCGAAACTGATGCCCCTTTTTTCATTGATTAAGCGCGGCCGCCCTACCTCGGAGCGCGCTCGCGGCTGGATGGCAGAGACTTGGCATGTTTTTCCCTTAATCAAGAGCGGCCGCTCTACCTCAGAGCGCGCCCGCGCACCCTGGCGGCGAGTTTTCATCATTTTTTTTGCTCCTTTTCACCGCCTTAAAGTCCACAGCTTCAGCTTCGATCAGTTATGTGCTATCCTGCACATCACCACAAACACACACAAGCGTAATACCTCTTGACATAAAATAAAAGTAAATATTTTTGGAGGGTGACAACTATTTACACTCCCCTATAAACCCACAAACTCGGAGAGACCCATAAAGGGTGACACAAAACTTTTGTTCGACAAAAATATGTAAAACATTTGACCGCACTTTCGCTGCCTACGTCCCCATTAATGTGAGCGGACTACACACATTAATAGGCTCAGGTCACCGTAGTTCGACACGTTCTACACTAACGACTCGAAAAACGGTAGATAACAAATTATTTTTTATTTTTTTTTATGAATACCCCCACCCACAAACTAAGAATTTGCGATGTCCTCATTGCATAAACAACATCCAACGTGAATTCAAAGCTAACGTGTAGTGGTAAACTGAAAATAAAGACAGAAAGCAGTAAAAGTTACCTAAGGTTGGGTTGCCTCCCAACAAGCTCCTTTGTTTTAAGTCTTTGGCTCGACATGATGCTAATGATTTATCATTTGATTTCCAGTGCATCCACCAATATCACCACATAAATTTCCTCCAAGATAGACACCCCTTCGTAATAGGGCCTGACTCGGTGCCCATTCACCTTGAAAGTACTTTCGGTTTTCAAATCTTTGAGCTCGACCGCTCCATGTGGAAATACTTTCACCAACTCATAAGGGCCCGACCATTTGGAACACAACTTGCCGGGAAAAAGTCTCAATCGAGAATTGAACAATAAAACCTTCTTACCCAGCATTAAGACTTTCGTCTTTAAGTACTGATCATGGTATCTCTTGGTTCTTTCCTTATACAGCTTGGCACTCTTGTAGCTGTCTTGCCTCAACTCCTCAATCTCATCCAAATCAAGCATTCATTTCTCACCCGCCTTCTTCAAATCCATGTTGAGTTCCTTCACAGCCCAATATGCTTTGTGTTCCATCTCAACCGGAAGGTGACACTCTTTGCCATACACAATTCTGTACGGACTCATCCCAATGGGAGTTTTGTAAGCAGTCCGATATGCCCATAATGCATCATTGAGCTTCAAAGCCCAATCTTTTCTGTTTGGACGAACTGTCTTCTCAAGAACCCCCTTGATTTGGCGGTTGCTTACTTCCACTTGCCCCGATGTTTGGGGATGGTAAGCGGTGGCTAGCTTGTGAACAACCCCATATTTCTTTAGGACTTGGTTGAAAAGCCTGTTTGTGAAGTGAGTTCCTTGATCACTAATGATAGCCCGAGGCACCCCGTACCTGCAAAAAATATTCTCACACACAAACTTTGAAACAACATTAGCATCATTAGTCCGGGTGGCAATAGCTTCCACCCATTTAGAGACATAGTCCACATCTACTAGTATATACACAAAACCATGGGATGAGGGGAAAGGGCCCATGAAATCAATGCCCCACACATCAAATATGTCAACAACTAGATTATAATTTTGGGGCATCTCATCTCTCTTACCTATCCCTCCAGTTCTTTGGCATTTGTCACACTTTTTGCAAAAGTCTTGCGCATCTTTAAATATGGTGGGCCAATATAGGCCACATTGAAGGATTTTCCTAGCAGTCTTTTGACCACTGAAATGCCCACCACATTGTAAGTCATGACAGAAGCGCAAGACACTCACTTGTTCATGTTCCGGAATACACCTTCTCACAATTTTATCCGGACAAATTTTCCACAAGGATCATCCCAAATGTAGTTCCTCACATCAGATTTAAATTTCCTCTTTTGATCATAAGTAAAGTGAGGAGACATCATGTCGCATGCAAGATAATTAACAAGATCCGCATACCAAGGCTCTTGAACATGTAAAGCAAGTAGTTGTTCATCCGGAAAATTTTCATTCACCGGAATCACCCCTTCTTTGCTATTCTGAAACGAGAAATCCTCAAGCCTTGATAAGTGATCTGCCACTACATTCTCGGTCTCCTTTTTGTCCCTTATTTCCAAATCAAATTCTTGCAACAAAAGCATCCACCTAAGAAGTCTAGGTTTTGCATCCTTTTTATTCAACAAATATTTTAAAGCTGCATGATCAGAATAAATTATTACCTTCGACCCAAGCAAGTATGAACGGAACTTCTCAAGTGCAAACACAACCGCTAAAAATTCTTTCTCAGTGGTGGTATAATTAAGTTGTGCATCATTAAGAGTTCTACTTGCATAATGGATTACATGCGGCAATTTATCTATATTTTGGCCTAAAACAGCCCCAATAGCAAAATCAGATGCATCACACATGATTTTTTTCCCCAAAACATGACCCAATGAAACTGGAAGTGAGGCGGGCGCCTGAACCTGCCTGATGCGGCCGCCTGGAGTCCAGTATGTGCAGCCTAGTTGAGCACCACCAAGGCGGGCGCCTGAACCAGGCCGAGGTGGACGCCTGGAGGTTAGTAGAAGCTGCCCCGTTGGACCACTCCGAGGCGGGCGCCTGGATGTGTCCGAGGCGGGCGCCTGGACATCAGCAGCAGCGTGGCTGGGGCACTCCGGATGATTTCAAACGTATCTGTAACTGCCAATTGATTGCCATTGATGTCAATAAATGTATTGATTACAAAAATTAAAATCTTATTTTAATTTTCGGGCAGTTTTGCTTCCCTTGGTTGATATAAACATGGATCAACAACAACAAGAAAAGACACACATATTTCCAAAAATCCTCTCCTCTCCATTTTGTTGCATATTGAAAAACTATTTTCCTTGGCCTCCTGCATATTGCATTTGTGGTGATATCATCCAAGCATTGACTTCAGTTCACCGGAGGTCCTATTGTGCAGCAACCATCCGGTCATTTAGTTTCATCCTGGGAGGCAATCGTCCCGAGTAATCTCAAGCACAACGTGGTGAGGGGGCGAAATTTGTCTTAAGGAGAGTGTGATTTCACACGACTCGGACTTCAACGACAAAGCCTTTTCTTTAACTATTTTGTTTTAAATTAGTTTTCTGTATTTTCCATTTCATTTTGTAATAGTTATTCCAACAATCTTAAGACAAATTTCTGTCTCTTCGTTGGAAGGAAAACTATTTAAAATAGTGAACTAAAATTGTTTGTTTCGTTTCAGATGGCTACTCAATCAAACTTGGAAACCAATGCTGGGAACAATTCCGAGAATCCTCGTGTGGAGGAAGTGCTTCGTGTGGAAACCAACTCTCAAAGGGTGGTTGTCCAAACGGTTTCGAACCATCATGGTGAGAAATCGGAAAAGTTTGTTGGCCAAGACTTTAAACGTTGGCAACAAAAGATGCTTTTCTATTTGACTACCTTGAACTTGGCAAGATTTCTTAAGGAAGATCTGCCACAGTTGGGTGAGAATGAGACGGATGGGCAAGCCATCTCGGCTCTTGATGCTTGGAAGCATTCGGAGTTTCTTTGCAGAAATTACATCCTGAATGGATTGTCGGATACGCTATACAATGTGTATAGTGTTAAGAAAACTGCAAAGGAACTATGGGAGTCCTTGGAATATAAGTATAAGATCGATGACGCGAGCACAAAGAAATTCATTGTGGGTCGTTTTCTCGATTACAAATTGGTGGACTCTAAAACTGTTAAAAGTCAAGTGGAAGAGTTACAAATAATAATTCATGAAATTCATGCCTAGGGAATGGTAATTAGTGAAAGCTTTCAAGTGGCGGCAATAATTGAAAAGTTGCCTCCCATTTGGAAAGATTTCAAAAATTACCTTAAACATAAACGAAAGGAAATGAATGTTGAAGCGCTTGCTATTTGTCTTCTGATTGAGGAAGAGAATAGGATTGTGGAAAAGAAGTTGAATAATCTTCTTGTGGTGAAAGCCAATGTGGTGGAGCATGTTGCTAGCTCCAAGGCCAATGGCAAGGCAAATGGCAAAGCCAAAGGCAAGTTTGGGACCAGAAAAGGTGGTTCTAATTTGAAACCAAAGGGAGGAATCTCCAAGAAGAAGTTCGGTGGAACTTGTTACAATTGTGGTATTGTGGGCCACAAGTCTTCCGAGTGCAAAAAGCCATAGAAGCAAGCAAATATGGTTGATGTCATCTCGAATGAAGTTTCCAATATGCATTTGGCGGCGGTAATTTCCGAGGTGAATTTGCAGTGGTGGATTGACACCGGTGCTACTAGGCATGTTTGCTCAAACAAGGAAATGTTTAGTAGTTTTGAAGCCCTTGAAAATGGTGAGAAATTGTTCATGGGAAATTTTGCCACGTCTGATGTGAAAGGTCAAGGAAAGGTGGTGCTGAAGTTGACTTCCAGGAAAGAGTTGACTTTCAACAATGTGCTCTATGTGCTTGAAATCCGAAAAAATTTGGTGTTCGGATCGCTTTTGATTAAGCATGGTTTTCAGGCTGTGTTTGAATCCGATGTGGTTACTTTGTCTAAAAGTGGAATGTTTGTAGGCAAAGGATATGTTTGTGATGGTATGTTTAAGCTTAGTGCTATGGTTGTAAAAGGCAATGTAATGGCTAATAAGCCCAAGATGAATGAAATGAATAATTCTTCCGTTTACTTGCTTGAGTCTTCCAATTTGTGGCATGGTAGACTAGGACATGTTAACTATGATACTATACGTAGATTAATTAACATGAATTGCATACCAAAATGTAAAATAGACTACAAACATAAATGTGAAACTTGTGTAGAGACAAAGTTTACAAAACCTCTGTTCCATTCTGTTGTAAGAAATAATGAACCACTTGAGTTGGTTCACACGGATTTATGTGACTTCAAGTCAACACAAACACGAGGGGGCAATAAGTACTTTATGAATTTTGTTGATGATAGCACAAAATATTGTTATGTGTATCTTCTCAAAAGTAAAGATGAGGCTATAGAGAAATTTGTTCTCTATAAAAATGAAGTTGAAAATCAACTCAACCGAAAAATAAAAGTCATAAGAAGTGATCGTGGTGGTGAGTATGAATTCCCTTTTGAAGGTATTTGTGCTCAACATGGGATAAAACATGTTACAACACCACCATACACCCCACAATCCAATGGAGTTGCTGAGCGGAAAAATCGGACTCTAAAGGACATGATGAATGACATGTTAATAAGTTCGGGGTTACCGGATAACATGTGGGGAGAGGCCGTCTTGTCGGCAAACTATGTGTTAAATAAAATGGCCCGAAAGAAAATAAATAAGATCCCCTATGAATTGTGGCATGGAAGAGTGCCATCATACCAATACATGCGAGTGTGGGGGTGTCTTGCAAAGGTTTCAATACCACCTCCCAAAAAGGTGAAAATTTGACCAAAAACTATTGATTGCATATTTATTGGGTATGCTCACAATAGTAGTGCTTATAGGTTTCTTGTGCATGAATCCAAAATTCAAGATATACACAAGAATACTATAATGGAGTCAAGAAATGCTTCTTTCTTTGAGAATGTGTTTTCGTGCAAAAGAGATGAGGGAAGTTCATCTAAACGGAGACATGATTCAATAGAAGAAGAAGAAGTAGAAGGAAGAAATCATCATGATGAAAATGATGAAGCGGAGGTAGAACCTCGACGGAGCAAACGAGGTAGGGTAGAAAAATCTTTTGGCCCAGATTTTCTAACCTATATGCTTGAAAGTGAACCACAAAGTTATAAAGAGGCCGTGAGCTCTTCCGAAGGAATTTTGTGGAAAGAGGCCATTAAAAGTGAGATTGATTCCATTTTCAAAATCATACTTGGGAATTAGTGGATCTTCCTCCGGGAAGCAAACCACTAGGATATAGGTGGATTTTTAAAAGTAAAATGAAGACGGATGGAACAATTGACAAGTATAAGGCAAGACTTGTAATTAAAGGTTACAAGCAAAAGGAAGGCCTTGATTACTTTGATACATATTCTCCGATTACGAGAATAACATCCATAAGAATTGTACTTGCAATAGCCGCATTGCGGAATCTTGAAATACATCAAATGGATGTTAAAACAGCCTTTCTAAATGGGGATTTAGAAAAGGAAATTTACATGGAGCAACCGGAAGGATTTTCTGCACCGGGGCAAGAAAATAAAGTGTGCAAATTAGTAAAGTCATTGTTTGGATTGAAACAAGCACCAAAACAATGGCATCAAAAGTTTGATCAAGCCATGATGGAAAGTGGATTTAAAATAAATGAATGTGACAAATGTATCTATATTAGAGACACGAGAAATGGCTACGTCATTTTGTGTCTTTATGTAGATGACATGCTTATCATAGGAAGCTGTGATAAAATGATAAAGTCCACTAAAGATATGTTGAACTCAAAGTTTGACATGAAAGATATGGGGTTAGCCGATGTAATCCTTGGAGTGAAAATTTCAAGAATATCAAATGAACTTGCTTTAAGCCAGTCTCATTATGTGGATAAGATTCTTGAGAAATTCAGTAAGGGTGACTTAGCTATTGCTAGAACCCCAATAGACATGAGTCAACATCTATCAAAGAATAGTGGTGACACAGTTTCTCAAGTTGAATACTCGAGAATCATTGGAAGTCTAATGTACTTGATGAGTTGTACTAGACCAGATACTGCTTACACAGTTAGCAAACTGAGTCGGTATACAAGTAATCCTAGAGCAGAACATTGGAATGGTATAGTGAGAGTACTAAGGTACTTAATATATACTCGAGATTATGCTTTACACTATACTAGACATCCAGCAGTAATTGAAGGGTATAGCGATGCTAATTGGATATCTGATATAAAAGACTCAAGTTCTACGAGCGGATTTGTATTCATATTAGCAGGAGCAGCTATATCATGGAAATCTTCCAAACAAACGGTTATAGCTAGATCCACGATGGAATCTGAGTTTATAGTGTTAGATAAATGTGGTGAAGAAGTCAAATGGCTACGCCAATTTATAGAAGATATTCCAAGATGGACAAAGCCTGTGCCATCAATATGTATACATTGTGATAGCCAATCAGCGATTTGAAGGGCACACAATCATATGTATAATGGTAAATCTAGACACATTCGTCGAAGACATAATACCATTAGACAACTACTCTCAACTGGCACAATATCCATTGACTATGTTAAGTCAAAGGAAAATTTAGCGGATCTATTAACCAAAGGGTTAAATAGAGAGTTAGTTGAAAGCTCGATGAGGGGAATGGGACTTAAGCCTCTGAAATGTTAAACACAACGGAAAACCCAATCTAGTTGACTGGAGATCCCAAGAACTAGATTCAATGGGACCACCTAACTGTTAAAAGACTTGTAGCGTCACTGTGGGGGAATCAACCCCAAGTCCATTCCTATTAGTGACATCCCGAAAGGACAAGGATAAGTCTATGGCTTTTAATGATTCTTACGCGTCAAAAATTCGAGCGGGATAAAACGGGTTACCTTTAAGAAATCACCTATGTGAGAGAGAAGTGGGGCCGCTTCGAGGAGAATTGTGTGAGGCTCAATTCTTAGACCCTCTCGCAGAACCAGGCGTATGTTCAGGGCCATGATTGAACATAGCTATGAGAATTGAAGTATGTTAGTACGAAACTTCTGTCAAGCATATGATTTGCTACACAAAAAGCATAACAATTCAAGGACATCGCGTCTATCAATTTGCGAGTAGAGTAAATATGCTTGTACGAGAAAAGATTCAATCGGCATTCCCACATCTTCGTATGCAAGTTTTCGTCTGCCAGGCTTTATCACCAATTCCGCATTATTCCTTCATGTGGGGGATTGTTGGAAAAAAGTGTGTTTTGAAGGAAATAATGAGTTATTTTCTTAAGTAGTTATTTGTCAAAATGACAAATTGATTGTTGGATTGTGTTCTAATCCATGAGTACATTGAAATCATATATTCATTTGTCCAAAATGGTTGAGAAATGAATGAGATATTAAGGCTCAAAGTAAATGGGTTGGAAAGGGGAAATGTGGTTATCCCACATTGGAAAAAGATGGAAAAGTGGCTTAGTTTATATACTCCTACACTTTAGTAGGGAGTAAGATTTTGCTAAATAGAGGCTCTCTCTCGCGCACAGGTGCACAGGGGGGGTGCAAAGCATGGACCGAAATAGGCTTCGGGCTACCGAACTCATGTGCATGAGCGTCCTGCGAACACGAATGTAGCTCCGAAATAGCCTGTCCGCGCGAGCCCACTTTTTGCATTTTTTTTCCCCAAAACTTGATCCAATGAAACTGGAAGTGAGGCGGGCGCTTGGACCTGCCTGATGCGGCCGCCTGGAGTCCAGTATGTGCAGCCCAGTTGAGCACCACCGAGGCGGGCACTTGAAACAGGCCGAGGCGAACGCCTGGAGGTCAGTAGAAGCTGCCCCGTTGGACCACTCCGAGGCGGGAGCCTGGCTGTGTCCGAGGCGGGCGCCTGGACATCAGCAGTTGCGTGGCTGGGGCACTTCGGATGATTTCAAACGTATCTGTAACTGCCAATTGATTGCCATTGATGTCAATAAATGTATTGATTACGAAAATTAAATCTTGTTTTCATTTTCGGGCAGTTTTGCTTCCCTTGGTTGATATAAACATGGATCAACAACAACAAGAAAAGACACACTGATTTCCAGAAATCCTCTCCTCTCCATTTTGTTTCATATTGAAAAAATATTTTCCTTGGCCTCCTGTATATTGTATTTGTGGTGATATCATCCAAGCATTGACTTCAGTTCATCGGAGGTCCTATTATGCAGCAACCATCTGGTCATTCCGTTTCGTCCTGGGAGGCAATCGTCCCAAGTAATCTCAAGCACAACGTGGTGAGGGGGCGAAATTTGTCTTAAGGAGAGTGTGATTTCACACGACTCGGACTTCAACGACAAAGCCTTTTCTTTAACTATTTTGTTTTAAATTAGTTTTCTGTATTTTCCATTTCATTTTGTAATAGTTATTCCAACACACCCCTCCAACGGTATTCCCTTTTCATCAAAGAATCTATCCATGTGCGTATTACCCTTCCATGTGCATATCATGTGCCTGCCTTCTTTAACGAAGTCGTTCCTTATTTATTCTAAGCAAAAGACTAACTTACTCTCTTCTATTCTAATAACGACTACTTGAATAATCTTTAACTAACTCCAACGGCTACTACCATGATAATTCACCTTGCTTACCTTTGCATTGTCCTCAAGGCAAAATAATGGCAGCATCCTCCCATGTTGCATCATCTGGAGAAGCATTAGACCATTGAATCAAAACCTGGGGAACTGCTAAATTATACCTCTTTACCAATCTTCTTCCTTTCAAACACATTAATTGGTTCAACCAACAACTGACCTTCAGAGCTAGTTTTAGGTAAAGCAGGAGAAAGGCTGACCCTATTACCTTTTTCTTGAGCAAGGAGACATGAAACACAGGGTGCACTTGAGAAGAGGGAGGAAGGTCTAATTAATAAGCCACACTGCCCACTCTTTCCAGGATTTGAAAGGGCCTAAAATACTTAGCAGCAAGTTTCTGATTTGCTCTAAGCACCACGGTACTTTGTCTATAGGGTTGAAGCTTCAAGAAAACCCAATCTTCTATTGTAAATTCCCTCTCTGTCTGTGTTATCTGCATATAATTTATACCTGTTGTTTGTGCCTGACTCAGACTACTTTTGAGAATCCCATTCAAGACATCTCTTTCCTTAAAGAATTCCCCAACAACACCCACAGTGGTAAGCTCTATGTTAGGTAACAGCATGTGTCTAGGTTTACACCCATATAGAGCCTTAAAAGAGCTCATACCAATAGCATAATGTGTTGTGGTATTGTACCACCACTCTGCCCAAGAAAATCATTTAGCCCATTATTTTGGTCTACAGCTAGTCATTGCCCTTAAATAAGCCTCTACACACCTGTTTACCCTCTCAGTTTGGCCATCACTTTGAGGGTGGTAGGTTCTACTATGATGCAACTGAGTGCCTAGCAATCTGAACAACTCTTGCCAAAATTGACTGAGAAAAAGTCTGTCTCTATCACTTACTATTGTCTTGGGAAGCCCATGAAACTTGTACATATGTTCAACAAATAGCTCTGCAAGTTGTGAGGCAGTGAAAGGGTGAGCTATGGCAATGAAATGACTGTATTTGGTAAACCTATCCGCTACTACCCAAATCACTTCCTTTCCTCCTGACTTAGGTAGACCCTCACTAAAGTCCATTGAGATGTATGTCCAAATTTGCTCAGAAATAGCCAATGGTTGCAATAAACTTGGATAAGGGACATTTTCAATTTTATTTTGTTGACAATTGATGCATGTTCTTACCCACTCTTGTACCTCCTCCTTGAGTTTAGGCCAATGGAAATGCTGTTAGATTCTCTTATAGGTAGCATCTCTCCCTGAATGCCCCCCATAGGTTCCTTCATACATTTCTTGAATGATTTTCTTTCTGAGGTTACTTCCTCTTCCTACATACAACTTACCATTCCATCTCAATAAACCTTTGTTGAATGACCACCCATGGGCATGGATATCATTAGAAGCCACTGGAATCAATGTACCCATCTCTATATCACCATCATAACTACGAATCATTACATCTAGCCAAGTAGGAATTGCAGCAGTGAGAACTTGTAACTGTCCTGAATCTGGTTCTAACCTTCAAAGTATATCAGCAACCCTATTATACACACCCTTCTTATACATGATTTCATAATCTAATCCCATTAACTTGGCTAACCATTTTTGTTGCAGAAAAGTGGTCAATCTTTTCTCCATAAAATACTTGATACTTTGCTAATCTGTCCACATAATAAAATGCCTCCCTTGTATGTTTGACCTCCACTTAGTAACTCCCAAGTTTACAGCCAGTAGTTCCTTCTCATAGGTGGAAAGGAATTTATTCTTTATGCTTAACCCTTTGCTCAAATAAGCAATGGGTCTTCCTTATTGCATCAAAACTACTTCAATTCTATATTGCTTGCATCAGTCTCTATAGTGAAAGGGAGTTCAAAATTTGGCATAGCTAGAACTGGTGTTGAACACATAGCATCTTTCAAACTGTCAAAAGATTTTTGAGCCTCAATTCGCCATACAAAATCATTTTTCCTTAGCAGCTGAGTCAAAGGTCTACTAATGGTTCCATAGTCTCTCACAAATCTTCTGTAATACCCTGTTAACCCTAAAAAAAACTTAATTGTTTATCATTAGTAGGAGTAGGCCACTCCTTCATAACCTTCACCTTTTGCTGATCTGCAGAAACACCATCACCAGAAATAATATGCCCCAAGTAATCTAGTTGTTGTTGAGCAAAAGAGCACTTACTCAATTTAGCAAATAGTTGGTGTTGCTTCATCAATGCTAACTCTTGCTGCAGTAGTAGCATATGTTCCTCCATAGTTGTACTATATACCATTATATCATCAAAGAAGAGCAAGACACCCTGATGGAGGAAATCTCCCTCTTACTAAATTACCTAGCAAGTGCACTAGTTTATCACTGTATTAATATGCACAATTTGCAAGGGTCAATCCACAGGAATTAAAGTGAAACAACTATATTTTATTAGTGTAGAAGAGTAACCAAAAAGGGTGGTTTAATTGAGTTGTTGAATTAACTAAGAAAGCAAAATTAAAGCAAGTAAAGATAACAAGGAAGCAACGGATTCATGGATTAGGGATCATAACAATTGTCTCTTTATGCTATTTTAAATCATGTAAAAAGGAATCAATTTTATTCAAGGGTTCGTTCACAAAAATATAGGGTTGAGACGTTTGTTGTGTGGATTGCAACCCTAATAATCACTCTCTTTGTTAATATCTTTCAGTAAGTCGATACAAGCATTCGAGAGATTCAATTTAAATCATAATAACATTAGAACCTAGATTCGTTTGACTTCTTGGTTTGTCGTCAATTGAATCTATTCTTCTTAACAATGGTCAATGTATAAATCATTCACGTGAGTGCAATAATTTATACCCAAATAAATTCAAATGCCAAAAGTATCTTAACATACAATTGAAACCTAAGAATGAGATTTAAGATTGTTGAGAAGAACAAGAATGAGTAAGAGAGAGAAAGAATTAAAACCTTAAAATAAAGATCCAATTGTTAATTACCCATTCCACGAACCACGTACTTAGCTGCGAAGGGCCATAAATATCAAAGAATAAAAAGCTGAATTAATCTTTGAAATCTTGTCTTCAAAACTTGTAAAACCAAAACTACGAATTAAGAGGTAAAAGATAATACAAAAGTTAATCTAGGGTTGTTTTTATAGTAGGGGAGAAGAATATATGTGCAGCCCAAGGAAAACCTCCCAAATCCAAGTAGAATCTAGAGAATCCAAGCCTGATCCGCCCAAATCCGCCTAGGGAGCAGTTGCTCCCCCTAGTTGGGGTGGTCGCTCTCATCTTCTGTCGTTTTGGCGCGTTTGCTCCTCTCCATAGTACCTTCGTGTGTTGGCCTCTGTTCTTTTGGTGCGGCCTTCCCCTTTTAGGGTTGCGATCGTTCCCTTCTGATTTTCAGCTGAAGTCCCTCCTTTTCCCACTATTTTTCATTCCAAACCATGTACTTATAAAAACACTAGAAATACATTAAATTCTAAAGGATCGAGTAGCAAGTAAGCTTGGAAATATATCTTTTTGATTAGTGAAACCACATCCATCAAATACCCCCAAACTTATATTTTGCTCGTCCTCGAGTAAAACAAAATAAAACTAACTATCTAAACTAAAACAAAAAGGAAATGTTATTGGGATTGTTCAATTCATATAATATGTTTTTGGCACAACAAGTCTCAGATCCTATCAACACACATAATCTACAAGGGTTATTGTGAAAATGGTGTTGGAAAAAAGTGTGTTTTTGAAGGAAATAATGAGTTATTTTCTTAATGAGTTATTTATCAAAATGACAAATTGATTGCGGGTTTGTATTCTACTCCATGAGGAGATAGAGATTGAATATTCATTTGTCCAAAATGATTAAGGGATGAATGAGATATGAAGGCTCAAAGTGAGTGGGTTAGAAATGGGAAAATGTGGTTATCCCACATTGGAAAAAAATGGAGAAGTGGGCTAGTTTATATACCCCTAAACTTTATTAGGGAGTAAGATTGTGGAGCATAGAGGCTCTCTCTCGCGCACAGGTGCACAGGGGGGAATGTAAATTATAGACCGAAATGGGCTTCGGGCTACCGAACTCATGTGCAAGCGCGTCTTGCTGACACGAATGGAGCTCTAAAATTGCTTGTCTGCACCTTTTGCCATTTTTTTATTTTGAACTGGACTAGAACAGACAGGAGAATTTGGACAGTCCAGTCCTTTGGTTTTCCAAGCAGTGTTTGTAAACTAAAAAATGCTTTGGCTTCCAAATTCAATTCACAGTCTCTTGGTTATTGAACATTTTATAAGGGAGACACAAACATCAGTTCAAACACACGAATTTCCAACAGTTCCTCTCACTTTCTCCCTTTGTTGCATATTGATAAAATCTTCCTTTGGCCTCTTGCATTTGCATTGCGTGGTGATACTGTCCAAGCATACATTCAGTTCGTCGGAGGTATTTTGTGCGGCTACTGTCCGGTTCGATCCATTTCATCCTGGGAGATAAGCGTCCAATCTGAACTCAAGCACAACTCGGTGAGGTGGCGTAAATTAACTTAAGGAGAGTGTGATTACATACGACTCGGACATCATCTGTTTGGTTCATTTACTGTTTCTGTTTTTCATATTTTGTAATCTGTTTTCTTTCTTTATTATTCTGTAATTATTCTAACAATCTTAAGACAATTTATAAGGTTTCCTTCATAAGAAGGAACGACAGATTCAATATGAAAAAAACAGAAACTGATTACTTGTGTTTCGTTTCAGCGATGGCTACTGAATCGAATATGGGAACCAATTCTGGGAACAATATCGATACTCCTCGTGTGGAGGAAGCGCTTCGTGTGGAAACCAATCCTCCAAAGGTGGTTGTCCAAACTGTTCTGAATCACCATGGTGAGAAACCGGAAAAAATTGTTGGCCAAGACTTTAAACGTTGGCAACAAAAAATGCTCTTTTATTTGACTACCTTGAACTTGGCGAGGTTTCTTAAGGAAAATTCGCAACAGTTGGGTGAGAATGAGACGGACGCGCAAGCCATTTCTGCTCTTGATGTTTGGATGCATTCGGAGTTTCTTTGCCAAAACTACATACTAAATGGGTTGTCAGATACACTATATAATGTGTATAGTGTTAAGAAATCTGCAAAGGAACTATGGGAGTCCTTTGAATAAAAATACAAAATCAATGACACGGGAACAAAGAAATTCATTGTGGGCCATTTTCTCGATTACAAAATGGTGGACTCTAAAACAGTTAAAAGTCAAGTGGAAGAATTGTAAATAATAATCCATGAAATTCATGCCAAGGGAATGGTGATTAGTGAAAGCTTTCAAGTGGCGACTATAATTGAAAAATTGCCTCCCGCTTGGAAAGATTTCAAAAACTACCTTAAACATAAACAAAAGGAAATGAATGTTGAAGCGCTTGCTATTCGTCTTCGAATTGAGGAAAATAATCGAATTGTGGAAAAACAGTTGAATAATCTTCTTGTGGCGAAAGCCAATGTGGTGGAGCATGGTGATAGCTCCAAGGCCAAAGATAAGGCCAAAGGCAAGTTTGTGCCCGGAAAAGGTTCTAGTTTAAAGTCAAAGGGAGGAATCTCCAAGAAGAAGTTCGGTGGAACTTGCTACAATTGTGGTATTGTGGGCCACAAGTCTTTCGAGTGTAGAAAGCCAAAGAAGCAAGCAAACATGGTTGATGTTGTGACAAATGAAGTTTCCAATATGCATTTGGCGGCGGTAATTTCCGAGGTGAATTTGGTGGGTTCAAACCCAAATCAGTGGTGGATTGACACCGGTAAAACTAGGCATGTGTATTCCAACAAGGAATTGTTTAGTAGTTTTAAAGCCCTTGAAAATGGTGAGAAATTGTTCATGGGAAATTCGGCCACTTCCGATGTGAAAGGTCAAGGAAAGGTGGTGTTCAAGATGACTTTCAGGAAAGAGTTGACTCTCAACAATGTGTTTTATGTGCCCGAAATCCGAAAAAATTTGGTGTCCGGATCGCTTTTGATTAAGCATGGTTTTCGTGTTGTGTTTGAATCTGATATGGTTACTTTGTCCAAGAGTGGAATGTTTGTAGGAAAGGGATATTTTAGTGATGGTATGTTCAAGCTTAGTGCTATGGTTGTAAAAGCAAATATAATGGCTACTAAGCCTAAGATCAATGAAATGAATAATTCTTCCGTTTACTTGCTTGAGTCTTCCAATCTGTGGCATGGTAGACTAGGACATGTTAATTATGATACTATACGTAGATTAATTAACATGAATTGCATACCAAAATGTAAAATAGACTATAAACATAAATGTGAAATTTGTGTAGAGGCAAAATTAACAAAACCTCCGTTCCATTCTATTGTAAGAAATAATGAACCACTTGAGTTGGTTCACACGGACTTATGCAACTTCAAATCAACACAATCACGTGGGAGTAATAAGTACTTTATGACTTTTGTTTATGATAGCACAAAATATTGTTATGTGTATCTTCTCAAAACTAAAGATGAGGTTATAGAGAAATTTGTTCTCTATAAAAATTAAGTTGAAGATCAACTCAACCGGAAAATAAAGGTAATTAGAAGTGATCGTGGTGGTAAGTATGAATTTCCATTTGAGAATATTTGTGCTCAACATGGAATAAAATATGTAACAACGCCACCTTATACACCTCAATCCAATGGAGTTGCCAAACGAAAAAATCAAACTTTAAAGGACATTATGAATGCCATGTTGTGGGGAGAAGCCGTATTGTCGGTGAAGAACTGTGGCATGGAAGAGTGCCATCATACCAATACATGCGAGTGTGGGAGTGTCTTGCAAAGGTTTCAATACCACCTTCCAAAAAGGTGAAAATTGGACAAAAAATTATTGATTGCATATTTATTGGGTATGCTCACAATAGTAGTGCTTATAGATTTCTTGTGCATGAATCAAAAATTCAAGATATACAAAAGAATACTATGATGGAGTCATGAAATGCTTCTTTCTTTGAGAATGTGTTTCCGTGCAAGAGAGATGAGGCAAGTTCATCTAAGAGGAGACATGATTCAATAGAAGAGGAATAAGAAGAAGTAGAAGGAAGAAATCATCATGATGAAAATGATGGAAATGATGAAGCGGAGGAAGAACCTCGATGGAGCAAATGAGGTAGGGTAGAAAAATCTTTTGGCCTGGATTTTCTAACCTATATGGTTGAAAGTGAACCACAAAGTTATAAAGAGGCCGTGAGCTCTTCAGAAGGACCTTTGTGGAAAGAGGCCATTAGAAGTGAGATTGATTCCATTTTACAAAATCACACTTGGGAATTAGTGGATCTTCCTCCGGGAAGCAAAGCACTAGGATATAGGTGGATTTTTAAAAGGAAAATGATGACGAATGGAACAATTGACAAGTATAAGGCAAGACTTGTAATTAAAGGTTACAAGCAAAAGGAAGGCCTTGATTACTTTGATACATATTCTCCGGTTACGAGAATAATATCCACAAGAATTGTACTTGCAATAGCAGTATTGCGGAATCTTGAAGTACGTCAAATAGATGTCAAAACCGCTTTTCTAAATGGAGACTTAGAAGAGGAAATTTACATGGAACAACCCGAAGGATTTTCTGCGCCGGGGCAAGAAAATAAAGTGTGCAAGTTAGTAAAGTCATTGTATGGATTGAAACAAGCACCTAAACAATGGCATCAAAAGTTTGATCAAGTCATGATGGAAAGTGGATTTAAAATAAATGAATGTGACAAATGTATCTATGTTAAAAGCACGGAAAATGGCTATGTCATTTTGTGTCTTTATGTAGACGACATGCTTATCATAGGAAGCTGTGATAAAATGATTAAATACTCGAAAGATATGTTGAACTCAAAGTTTGACATGAAAGATATGGGTTTAGCAGATGTAATCCTTGGCGTGAAAATTTCTAGAATTTCAAATGGACTTGTTTTGAGCCAGTCTCATTATGTGGATAAAATTCTTGAGAAATTCAGCAAGGATGACTTAGCTATAGCTAGAACCCCAATCGACATGAGTCAACATCTATCAAAGAATAGAGGTGATGCGGTTTCTCAAGTTGAATACTCGAGAATCATTGGAAGTCTAATGTACTTGATTAGTTGTACAAGATCAGATATTGCTTACACAGCTAGCAAACTGAGCCGGTATACTAGTAATCCTGGAGCGGAACATTGGAAAGGTATAGTTAGAGTACTATGGTACTTGAGATATACTCGAGATTATGGATTACATTATACTAGACATCCAGCGGTAATTGAAGGATATAGTGATGCTAATTGGGTATCCGACATTAAAGACTCAAGGTCTACAAGCGGATTTTTGTTTACATTAGCAGGAGCAGCTATATCATGGAAATCTTCTAAATAAACGGTTATAGCTAGATCAACGATGGAATCTGAGTTTATAGCGTAAGATAAATGTGGTGAAGAAGCCGAATGGCTATGCCAATTTATAGAAGATATTCGAAGATGGACAAAGCCCGTGCCACCAATATGTATTCATTGCGACAGTCAATCAGCGATTGGAAGGGAACAAAATCATATGTATAATGGTAAGTCTAGACACATTCGTCGAAGACATAATACCATTAGACAACTACTCTCAACTGGCACAATATCCATTGAATATGTTAAGTCAAAGGAAAATTTAGCGGAACCGTTAACCAAAGGGTTAAATAGAGAGTTAGTTAAAGCTCGACGAGGGGAATAGGACTTAAGCCTCTTAAAAATTAAACACAGCAGAAAACCCAATCTAGATGACTGGAGATCCTAAGAACTAGATTCAATGGGACCACCTAACTATTAAAAGACTTGTAGCGTCATTGTGTGAGGCTCAATTCTCTGACCCTCTCGCAGAACCAAGCGTATGTTCAGGGCCATGAACGAACATAACTATGAGAATCGAAGTATGTTATGATGATACTTGTGTCAAGCATATGATCAGCTACACAAAAAGCATAACGATTCAAGGACATCGCGTCTATCGACTTGCGAGTAGAGTAAATATGCTTGTACGAGCGAAGGTTCAATGGGCATTCCCACACCTATCGTATGCATGTTTTCATCTACCAGACTTTATCACCATTTCTGCATTATTCCTTTATGTGGGGGATTGTTTGAAAAAAGTGTGTTTTTGAAGGAAATAATGAGTTATTTTCTTAATGAGTTATTTGTCAAAATGACAAATTAATTGTGGGTTTGTGTTCTACTCCATGAGGAGATAGAGATTGAATTTTCATTTGTCCAAAATGATTAAGGGATGAATGAGATATGAAGGCTCAAAGTGAGTGGGTTGGAAATGGGAAAATATGGTTATCCCACATTGGAAAAAGATGGAAAAGTGAGCTAGTTTATATACTCCTACAATTTAGTAGAGAGTAAGATTGTGAAGCATAGAGGCTCTCTCTCTCTCGCACAGGTACGCAGGGTGGGTACAAATCATGGACCAAAATGGGCTTCGCGCTACCGAACTCATGTGCAAGCGCGTCCTGCGGACACGAATGGAGCTCCAAAATTGCCTGTCCGCACCTTTTGCCATTTTTTATTTTGAACTGGACTAGAACAGACAGGAGAATTCGGACAGTCCAGTCCTTTGGTTTTCCAAGCAGTTTTTGTAAACTGAAAAATGCTTTGGTTTCCAAATTCAATTCACAGTCTCTTGGTTATTGAGCAATTTATAAGGGAGACACAAACATCAGTTCATACACATGAATTTCCAGCAGTTCCTCTCACTTTCTCCCTTTGTTGCATATTGATAAAATCTTCCTTTGGCCTCTTGCATTTCCATTGCGTGGTGATACTCTCCAAGCATACAATCAGTTCGCCGGAGGTATTTTGTGTAGCTACTGTCTGGTTCGATCCGTTTCTTCCTGGGAGACAAGCATCCAATCTGAACTCAAGCACAACTCGGTGACGGGGAGTAAATTGTCTTAAGGAGAGAGTGATTACACACGAATCGGACATCATTTGTTTGTTTCATTTTCTGTTTATGTTTTTCATATTTTGTAATCTGTTTTCTTTCTTTATTATTATGTAATTATTCTAACAAATGGGATTATATTTACATAGCTGCATCTAACTTACAATTCTCCACCACATAATTATAATATGAATGAATAAATGGGAGATCAATGCTAACTAAGTAAGATATTTTATAGGGTCACTTGTGTCATACTCTAAATCAATGATGATATGATAAATTTCGGAACAAGGACACTCATATGGATGTTTAAACAAAACTGTATACCCGGCTACTCTTTAGGGATCAAATATGACTTTATGGCTTGTAATGTATCGCAAAATTCGCGGGCTAGGTTCACGGTTACAAATGAAGGTAAGAACATACGAAGTCAAGTAAGTAAAACTAGAAAGTTTTCAAAATATATTCTAACTTTGAGTTTATCTCTCTGCTCCATGCCAGCCATGTATTCAACCACCAAACATATAATTTTTCATAGTTTCACACATGGGGTTGTTTTTTTTTTCTTTTGTTCACTTTCCACTTCAACACTAGAGAGGGCAAGGCTTTTTCAGCTTTTCCCTTTCTTTTGTTTTGCACATATATATCATGAATAATATACATTCAATATTTTGCTCAAGACCCTCTTTTAAATACATAGCATAACCCTTTTCTTTCTTTTGTTGCCCACTTTCCACTCAACCCTTGTTTCCCAAACATAAACCACAATTTTCCGTTCATTCCCAAGTTTCACTTTCTTGAAAAGGTGAGGAAATAGTATATAAGTATAAAAGGGTACTATAATGTAGGTAGAATATGAAGACGAATGGCGGTCTAAGATAACCACCTACTTTGTGAGAGATTCCATTCTTTTTAAATCTCAAAAGGGGTTATAGCGGACAATTTTATAAGCGACTAGAAAGTTAAAGGCTCATAAATTGGGTTAAAAGAAAATAGCCATAAAATCACTTCCCGAATAGTCTAATTGATGTGTTATTGACAGTCATACAAACATATTCTAGTGACCCCGAGAATGCCAAACTGATCCTATAAATGTCTCCTAAATTGGTAACAATAATCAAGAAAATATAAATGGAATTGAAAGGTGGAACAATCATACTTTAAATGTTTCAATGCAATTATATTCCCATATTGATAATAGCACTCAAGATTTTCAAATTAAGAATTCTCAAATCATCATCGACTTTAGCCAACATCCCAAAATATGAAAAGAGCAAAAAATTTAAATTTATCTAATTTTTTAAGATGACACTATAGACACTCCCCTATAAACCCACAAACTCGAAGAGATATATCTTCCACCAAACTCAAAACATGCTATGTCCTCATAGCAAAGAGAACTAACACATGACTTGGGTTCAAAATATGATGACGCAACAAACAAATAAAATAAAGCAAATAAAACATACCTAGTTGGGTTGCCTCCCAATAATCGCATATGGTTAATGTTGTTAGCCCGACCGTAGTCCCAATTTTAATTAGGATTGGAGGAGGCTATATTCTCTTTGGCCCTAGCTCTCCTTCCCTTGGCCAACCTCAAGCTTTTGCATGTGCAAACAACCACAATTTTCCACACACAAGTACCATTCTTTATTAACTCGGGTGGAGCCCAAGTAATTTTTGTGGCCTTTTTCTTGCCTTTCTCTTCTTTTTCTTTTTCATGGGGGCTGCTCCCCCAAACTCATTTGGTGCCTTGGTCTCACAAACATCAAGCACATCATTCCTTTCAACAAAAATTTCAGAGGAGCTATCTTGATCATCAATGTTAGCAATAAAAGAATCAGAAATATCAAGAAAATATCAATCCTCAATTCGAGTACATGAATCATTAATTTCAGATTTTAGAGAAAATAATGATTTTAATGGTGACACCGACTCCTTATGGGGTCGGTCTAGTGGGTGATATAGTCTGTCACTCAAAGTGTGTTCACCGGCCTTGTTGTTACTATCCATATCATGAATGTCCGCTTTATCCCTATAATTCTCACCGTCACTCTTATCTAGTTGAGCACACTCACTCTCCTCCATGTCATCTAAAAACTCACAAGATTCCCCTCATCATTCATGGGTATTTCATCATCCCATCCATCGGGATCTCAATCCTCTCATCTACTACCATCATAGACAATTTCCCATTCCCCACATTTATAATAGTATTAGTTGTGGCCATGAAGGGACCTCCTAGCAGAATAGGAGCTTCTCTACACATACTTCATCCTTTAACCATATCCAACACCTCAAAGTCAACTGGGACAATAAAGGTCCCCACTTAGACTAATACATCCTCCACAATGCCCATCGGTCTTCTAATAGAAAGGTCCACTAGATAAAGGGTCATTGTGGTGGCCTTTAACTCTAACAAGCTCAATTTCAAGTATGTGGAGTATAGTAATACATTTATGATAGCACCAAGGTCTAACATCGCCTTCACCTCACTAGAATCCCTCATAGTAATAGAAATTGTGAAACTTCCGGGGTCTTTTTGTTTAGGTGGGAGGTCTTATCGGACTATGGAACTTACACTTTCTCCTACGATCAACATCTCATTATTTACATATCTATGCTTTTTAGAGTTTATTTCTTTGAAATTTTTTGCATAGACGGGAATATTTTTAATAACATTATGCAGAGGGAGGTTAATACTAACTTTTGAGAACATTTCCCTTAACCCCTTCATTGATGCTCTATCTTATATCTCATCAAATGATCGGGAAAGGGCACCGGTGGTACATATGTCTTGGGGGTATAAGCATCTTTGGGATTTTTCCCCAATCCACATGTACTCTTTTCAGCATCTTCTTTATAAATGGGAAAAGGAGAAGAAGAATATGAAGGAGAAATAACCTCTTGAATTACCACTTTGCCATTCCGGAGGGTGGATATGGTCATAGCTTGATGTCCTTGACTCGGAAAGGTTCCAGGCTTGTGACTTTGAAGGGCTTCAGCAAGTTTCCCTATTTGAGTTTCAAGCTTTTTAAAGACGGCACTATTCTTGTTGTTGCTCCAACCTAATTCTTTCCATGGCCTCTTCCTAGGGCTCTTTACTAGTCTCAAATTACCCTTGGGGTGATGGAGTATGTAGGGGTTTATTTTCATTACCTTGGTTTCCTCCCCATGAAAAGTTGGGATGATTCCTCCACCTCGGATTGTAGGTGTTGCTATACGGATTATTTTGTGGAGGCCTTGGGTTGTATCCATTTAGTGCATGTACCTGCTCATCATTAGCAATAAACTGTGCACTGTTAAGACAAAAGTTATTAGCATGAGTATGTAAACCGCATATAGAATAAGCATCTTGCACAACATTATCACCAAGAGAAGTGCCTTAACATTAAACATAGCAATTAATTGAGATACTTGCTTATCCAAATTATCATTGGCCTCCAACTCATGAACTCCCCTAGCATTACCCCTAGTACTGTTTTGTTGGGAATTAGAACCTAACATTTGGAGTCTCTTAGGAGGTTTTGGCTCCTAGTGTGCTCCCCACTGCATTATCAACCATGGCATGATTAACAGGATTCAAGCCCTCATAAAAAGTTTGATTTATCAAGAGCAAATGAAAATTATGATGGGGACATTGCACTGGCATCATTTTAAATCTGTCCCAAGCCTCATGAAAAGGCTCACCTACTGTTGGGTTTTGGGGTTACAAACGCAGTGGAGAATATTTATACAAAAACAAAACCCTAAGCCCTTGAATACGTCTAGCATGAAGAGATGAAAAATATGAAATAGAATTACATAAATTGAATGCAATTATGTTACTCAAAACAGATCTCAAAATTCAAGCTTAGAATTTTGATGTCGAATCGGATCTTCTTCTTCCTTGTTCAACCTTGGTGATGAATCAGCAAATGAGATCTTCAAGCCTTAGGAGATAAAGCAACCTCCCTCTAATGGTGATCCACACGCGAACGAACCAAGAACGCTTCCTGTAGGATTGCTAGATAATCATCTTGATTATTGAATCAATATTCAATAATCAAAGCCAAAACAATGGAATTATTTGGGTACTTTTGATATTATGATTCTTAATTGAAATATCAAAATCTAGAGTTTCATAAACCTAGAATAAGCATGTAGAGTAAGGTTTTTACCTGCCCAAAGATTGTATTTATACATGGGTATAAATCCCTAACACTTAGGGAGAATCTTTGTTTAAACCAAAACCTAATTAGCCAAGGACTCAGCTGTACGGACCAAAATCTGACCCAGGCACGAGTCCTGCCTTTGCCAATTTGGTTGTACCCACGAGTCGTGCTAATTATCCCATTCTTGCTTATTAAGGGAACGACACGTGCCTGAGGGCACGGGTCGTGACCAGCCCAAAATCACTCGTTCCCACGAGTCGTGAAATAAAATCAAGTCGTACTAATTTTCAAGTCACTACTTGTTCCCCTTATCACGAGTCGTGACTCAGGTCACGAGTCGTGCCAAGGCCAAAAATCCCAAATTTTAGCTTGAATCAAATTCGCTCTTTGTGTGTGACCTAATAGGAATTATATTGTGGTGGTGGTGAGTCGAAACATCAACCTCACAAGACATAAGTGGTTTCTAGCAAACCATTATATTCACCCAATTAATATAACATCAAAGCTTGATTCCTCGATAGATCAAATGTCACAATCCCTTTGTCCACGATGTCCAATTGAACATGAGTCATGGTCTGTGTCAACTCACATGTTCAATGCTTTCTCGATTCTGAATATGTTGATAATCCAAATGCATTTGATCTCTATCAAATCACTTGAGCGTGGCCACACATTTCATCAACATCATTCATCGAGGTGCCCAAGCAAACATCTCCCTCAATGAGAGAGATAAATTCCATCTTGACTTATCATTCTTCCCTACAAGAATCCAATCGTGCTAACATAGCCCTTATTGCTATCCGATTAAAGATAGTGTTAGACTATATCAAACACGATGTTCATCATGTGGAAGACGATGATAATCTCAGGTTCAAAGGATTCATTGACATGATCATCATGAGATTTAATCATGACATATATGACTATTGACCATATATATCATAAATCTCATCGGGAGGTCATGTCCAATACTCGTTCTCTAGCAAGTATCCATAAGTGTAATGTGCATTACATGCATATAATCATCTCCATGTTTATCTATTACCAACTTATACTAGTTATTCAAAATAACTAGGGACGCATTTCAATATAATAAACATGTAAACATATAATGAACCAAATAAAATTTCTCTATAATAAATGATAAAGATGATTACATAGCGGTTTAAGTTATAAGTCAAACATAACTAAACGCCTAGGGCATTACACCAAAAATCTCCCACTTGCACTAGGCTCCATCTATGAATCGTATACCAATGGACCTAACATGACCATCATGATTTGCTTGTGCGAGGGGCTTTGTAAGCGGATCCCCAATGTTATCATCGGTTGATACTTTGCATATCTTAACGTCTCCTCTATTAATGAACTCTCGAATGAGATGGAAATGTCTAAGTATATGTTTGGATCGCTGATGTGACCTTGGTTCCTATGCTTGCGCAATGGTACCATTGTTGTCACAATAAAGTTCCACCGGATTAGTGATACTTGGAACAACTTCCAAGTCACTAATGAACTTCTTGATCCAAACTGCCTCCTTAGCTGTATCGGATGCTGCTATATATTCAGCCTCGGTTGTAGAATCGGCTATGGTACTCTGCTTGGAACTCTTCCAACAAATTGCACCTCCGTTAAGCATAAACACAAATCCCGACTGCGATCGAAAATCATCCTTGTCAGTTTGGAAGCTAGCATCTGTGTAACCTCTTATAACAAGATCTTTTTCCATCCCTCCAAAAGACCAAGAATGCATCCTTAGTCCTTCTTAAGTACATAAGGATCGTCTTAACTGCCATCCAATGATTCTCACCAGGATCAAATTGGTATCGACTCGTCATGCTAAGAGCATAGGAGACATCGGGTCTAGTACAAATCATGGCTTACATGATAGATCCAATAGCCGAAGCGTATGGAACTTCATTCATCCTCTTTCGCTCATCAGTTGTCTTAGGATACTGATTCTTGCTAAGAGTAACACCATGACCCATTGGCAAGTTGCCTCTCTTAGAATTTTCCATCTTGAATCTTCTAAGAACCTTGTCAATGTAGGTACTTTAACTCAAACCAATTATCCTTTTAGATCTATCTCTATAGATCTTGATGCCAAGGATGTAAGCGGCTTTACCCATATCTTTCATTGAGAAGCATTTTCCTAACGAAGACTTGACAGTCTGAAGTGTAGGAATGTCATTTCCAATGAGTAAGATCATCGACATACAATAAGAGAAATAGTAATGTGCTCCCACTGAATTTCATGTATACACAAGATTCATCTTCGTTCTTGATAAAACCAAACTCTTTGATTTTCTCGTCAAACCAAAGATTCCAACTCCTAGAAGCTTGCTTCAATCCATTTATGGATCTCTGCAACTTGCACACCTTGTTAGAATTTCTTGGATCGACAAAACCTTCGGGTTATGTCATATACACATCCTCGAGTAACTTCCCATTTAGGAAAGCCATTTTGACATCCATTTGCCATATCTCGTAGTCATAATACGCGGCTATGACAATTAAAATTCTAACAGACTTAAGCATGGCAACAGGCGAAAAGGTTTCAACATAGTCAACACCATGAATCTGCCTATATCCCTTTGCTACAAGCCTAGCCTTGTAAGTATGCACCTTCCCATCCATGTCAGTCTTCTTCTTGAAGACCCACTTGAACCCAATGGTTTTTACACCTTCGGGTGGCTCAATCATGTTCCAAACTTGATTATCCGACATGGATTGCAATTCAGATTTCATGGCCTCCAACCATTTATCTAAATCAGGATTGAACATCGCCTCTTGATAGGAAGTAGGTTCGTCATTCTCAATGACTTCCACTTCATTACTCTCCGACACGAGAAATCCATATCTCTCGGGTGCGGATCGTAACCTATCTGATCTACGATGGACTTGTGGATCTTGAAACGGTTCCATAACTCCTTATGGATTTGGTTCAGACTCTACTATCGGTTCCATGTTATTTTCGGGTTCTTGAATTTCTTCAAGATCAACTTTACTCCAACTAGTTCCTTTATTGAGAAACTTTTTCTCAAGAAAGGTACCATATTGAGCAACAAACACTTTGTTCTCATTGTTGTTGTAAAAGTAATGCCCCTTGGTTTCCTTTGGATAACCAACGAAATTAGCCTTATCAGATTTAGGTGCAAACTTATCAGAGACAAGTCTCTTCACATAAGCTTCGCAACCCCAAATATACATGAAAGACAAACTAGGTTTTCTTCCATGCCACATCTCATGTGGGGTCTTAGGAGCCGATTTAGTAGGGACTCTATTCAGTGTGAACGCAACAGTCTCTAATGCATGTCCCAAAAAGGATATAGGAAGGTCAACTTGACTCATCATCGGATGAACCATATCTAATAGGGTTCTATTCCTCCTCTCGAAAATACCATTCCATTGTGGCGTTCCGGGTGGAGTCAACTCTGAAACAATTCCACAGTTTTTTAGATGATTGTCAAACTCTTGGCTCAAATATTCTCCACCCCTATCGGATCGAAGTGCTTTAATAGTTTTGCCAAGTTGATTTTATACTTCATTTTGAAATGTTCTAAACAACTCAAACGATTCACTTTTGGACTTCATTAGATAGACATAGCCATATCTAGATAAGTCATCAGTGAATGTAATGAAATACCGAAATCCTCCCCTAGTAATGCTGTTCATTGGTCCACATACATCAGTATGTATTAGGCCCAATAAGTCACTTACCCTTTCACTACTCTTAGTGTAGGGTGGTTTGGTCATTTTTCCCAATAAACAAGATTCGCATATCTCATATGATTCATAATCATGTGAGTCTAACATACCATCCTTATGGAGTTTAGAGATTCGTTTCTTGTGTATATGACCAAGTCGGCAATGCCACATGAACGAGTTGTTCACGTCATTCGGTTTAGACTTCTTGTCCACATGATAAAAATTTTCAACATTATTTTGTTTCTCATCAACATCAAGAACATAAAGGCCATTAAATGAATTTGCAATACCATAAAGCATATCATTTAAATAAATATAAAACTTTTTATTCTTAATAAGAAAATTATACCCTTCATTATCCAAACAAGAAAAGGAAATAATATTTCTACTCAAATCCGAAACATAGTAACAATTGTTCAAAACAAGTACTAAGCCACTAGGTAAAGTTACATCATATGTCCTTACGGTTAATGCAGCAACTCTTGCTCCATTCCCACACGTAGGTCAACTTCACCTTGTTTGATTAGCTTCCTATTCCTTAGTCCCTACACATTTAAAAAAGTGTGAGATCCACATCCGGTATCTAATACCCATGAACTAGCAATAGAAAGGAAAATATCTATCATATTGTGATGTACCCGATTTTGGCGCCCGACAAAAAACTTGGGAAGTTTTTGAAAAAGATTTTTTTGGATTGGGTTTAATCTTTTATCGGACTTTGAAAAATCAATGGAGTCGCCACATCATTTTAGTTTAAGGGCCAAAACTTTGAAAAATACCCAAAATTAGAGAAATGAGTCCGTAGGTCACGTTACATTCCGGGAAGAATGTTTGGCGTTCACCCGGAATGCCTCGTATGACGAGTCTTCCATACTCAAAACTTTTTGTGTGAGTGTGTGTGTTTTTGTGTTTTGAAAAAGATTTTGAACTAAGAGGGGTTTTCTGGAAAATAACAGAAGTACAAGGGACTGGACTGGAAAATAGTTTGAAAGCAGTGACTAAACTGCAAAAATTACAGAAACTGGAAATTTGCTTGCAGATGACAATGTCATCCGCGTGGATGACTTTGTAGTGCAAGTTCATCCGCGCGGACTAACCTGCAGCCTTAATATTTTTTACAGTTTCTTAATTAGTCACTGTAATTTCCAAAAATTTAACTGAATTTACAGGACTTAACTGGAAACTGTAACTGGAGAAAAATAGAAAATAAGGGGATGTTTGGATTTTGGCATCCATGCTTGTCCTCTCTTTTCCTAGACTTTGATTAGTGGTCATAAGTGATGAATCCACTTAATCAAGCCATCCCGGGGGTACATTAGGACTTTGTAAGCATTTCATTTGCTAGGGACAAGGGAGATTTTGACATGAAAAGTAAGTTGACAAGAAAAATAGGTCAAGATGTATCAACTTTAGAGGAAGATCTAAAGTGGTCACAAGAAGGACCATCCTTGAGACCTACACTCAAGTGTAGCTCATACATCTTGTGTGACCTAGATTGTGTAAGTCTTAAGGATGTTCATCCATGGAAATAGTTCCAAGGTGAACATCTTAGACTATGGGGAGGGACATTTACAAGAAAACAAAGATTATGGACCCTTTGAAGTGATCATCTATGGAGATTGACTCCAAGATGACCATTTTCTAGGTCAAGTGAGCAAGTGTAAGCTAGAAATGTAAAGGGGACAAGGGAAATACATAATAAAAAATATGAACCCTTGTAGAGGATCATCCATGGAGATGAACTCCATGGAGATCCTCTTTGGATCCTTGGGACAAAAGAGGGAAGGGAGGTAAACAACAAACAAGCCAACTATTCTACATCATTTATGTATGAAATGTATGTATGAATGAAGGAGATTTGAGTAAGGAGAACAAGGATTTACCAATGTTTCCTTGGGTTTGTGTTTAGGGTTTGAAGGATTCTAGGTTTAGGAGTGGTTTTGGTGTTGAATTTTTGGGAGATAAGTGTTTAAGGCTGTTTGAGAATGGATTTTGACAGAGTAACAGTAGGATTTTGGAATTTTTGGCCTCTCGACGAGCGAAGATTGAAAGCCATGGAACATACTCGTGCCTACCAAAGCAGAATGACCCGAGCATTTGATAAGAAAGTCAAGATCTGAGACATCAGAGAAGGCGACTTGGTGCTTAAGGAAAAGCCTCATACACAGACCAATCCCCTCGGAAAGTGGGAACCTACCTGGGTATGCCCGTTCGTGGTACAAAGAATCTTCTCCGGAGGAGCCATGAAGTTAGCAGATTTGGACGGGAACCCTTTCGTCAACCCAGTAAACGGAAGCAAGCTCCGCATATACTTCTTTTGAGGAAGAATACGAGTCAACTCTCCTTCCCCATACACCGCCAATCAATAAAATCAAATTGCTAAACGAGTAATACCCAACTAGATACATTCCCGAAAATGATCTAGGTAAAAAACAAGGTCGCACTTTTCGTCGCTTTTCAAATTTCACCTTAAGTGTCGAACTACGGTGACCTGAGCCCCTTAGTCCAATTGTAAAAGGGAAAGTAGGCAACCATTCATTGGTTCGGTCTCAAAAGCAAATAAAATTTCAAATACAACACCAATCACTTGTGTTTCGAAAAACTCTTAAATTTAACCTACAGATTCATTACGGTTAAAACAATCTTTGATGACTCCAAGCACGATCTACTCTTGACTCGATACACGCTAGCAAAACAACAATAAAACACTTAATCAAATTAGTGTGTCTGCAATGACAGTGGATGGATATTTTGAATAGCAAGGTCAACCTAGTCACTCGTACTCGGTCCTTCATCTTTCCTCCCCTTCCCTTTCCCACGGCGGGTGTTCTTTGCCTTCACATGAAATATCCCCGTAGTCCTTCTACACAGGCTCACGGGACCGCTTCCGACGCCTGCACGCAGACACAGTGGCCGCCAACGCAGCCCTTTTCCTAGCTCTATCACGAGCTGCCTCTCTCCGAGTCACCATATTTGTGCTTTAATCAGCCATCCGACTAGCATTGGCCTCATAGTCAGCCATATCATCCCCAGTACTATCCTGAGGGTTCACTACAAGAAAAACGGCAGTTACCGACGGAATAATCCGTCACTAAATGCCAAAAATCCGTCACTAAATTGATTTAGCGACGGATTCCCAACGGAAAAATTCCGTTGGTAAAACGCTCGTCGGTAAATCTTTCGATGGATTACCGACGGATCTCAATCAGCTTTAGCGACGGATTTTTCCGTCGTTATTGTTTTAAAATCCGTTGGTAATTTGGTAAAATAAACGACCAATTTAAAGCATTATGCCGACGGATTAGCGACGAAAAATTTCGTCGCTATTTAAATGATCGTTTTATTTTTTGGACCAATTTAGTGACGGATTATCGACAGATCATTCCGTTGCTATTATTTATTAAAAAAATCAATATTTTTTTTTATATGCCAAATTATTGAGGACTTTCCCGACGAATATTTCTGTCGCTAAATTTGCATTTTATATTAACAATATTATATATATATATATATATATATATATATATATATATAAATATATATTAATACTCCCTCCGTCTCATACCTAGGTGCACACTTTTCATTTTGGGCGTCCCAAACCTACGTGCACATTTCCTAAAATGGAAAGAAATCTTTACTATTCCCTTCACTCATTCTCTCTCCTACATTATTTTAATACTCACAACACCATTATAATTTACTATTCCCTCCACTCATTCTCTTTCCTATTTTATTTTCACACTCACAACACTTTCAATATAATACTCTCTCCTTAATTTACGTGAAAAGTCAAACTAGGCATGTAGGTATGGGACGGAGGAAGGGAGTATATATATATATATATATATTAAAATGTGCGTCGCTAAACATTATTTTATTTTATTTTGCTAAAAAATCATTATTATATTTTTTTAACACACCAAATTACCGACGGATATTTTTCGTCGCTAAATTATTAATTTAAATTAAAAAATTTATATATATATATATATATATATATATATATATATATATATATATATATATATATATATATATATATATATATATATATATACTTAAAAATATATTAATATATTTTTAAATATATATTTTGATTCAGTCCCATAACTTTTATTATTCTCGAACAAGTCCTCCATGTTTCAGAAGTTACACTTTGCTCCTTGAATTTCTCTTATACTCAAATTAGTCTAATATATTTTAAAAGTTACACTTTGTTCCCTAAACTTCTCTTATACTGAAATCAGTCCTCACATATTTCAAAAGTTACACTTTGCCCACCACCACCATCCATCCACCACCACCATCCATCATCATCACCACCACCACCACCACCACCAACCACTAGTACAGATTTGAGCTTAGATAGCGCTTATAGGCGCTATCTAAGCTACCGATATGCAAATTAGCATAGCGCTTATTATGCGCTATCTAAGCTCATGCACTTAGATAGCGCTTTTGAAAAACGCTATCTAAGCACTCCTTTTATTTTCAAAAATCATCTTAGATAGCGTTTTTTAAGTGCTATATAAACAATTTTTTTTTACAAAAAACAAGCTTAGATAGCGCTTAAAAAAACACTATATAAGGCTACTTTTCATTTTTCATTTTTTATTTTGTATTTATTTTTTTCCAACTGCACCTATTTCAAATTATATGATTTATAACCAAGAAATCAAATAAATAAAAATTAATATGAACTAAAAAAATATTTCATTCAACAATAACAATCAACCTTTCATTTATTATACCAATAATAATTCTTACAATCATCCACAAGAGTTATAAACTAACTAGTCTAACACCCGTCACACGACATGAAACTTTGACAAAAAATTTAAACAAATCAAAGAATCTCGCAGTCTAATTAATGGGGATCAAGAATGAAGAACTGCCAAAGATTAGCCATTACAATACTTGGTGTCTAATACTATTAAGCCATTCCATTACTTGATGTCTGATACATTTATTATGGGTTGAAGGGATACTCTCAGTTGCAGTTGCAGGATGTCTTGCAGATTCAAAACAGTATACTCACCAAAAAGAGCTCGTGATAAACAGTTATTCTCCATGTACTCATAAACCAACGATAATTGGTTTCCTTCAACACAACACCCGTATAGCTTTACGAGATTAGGGTGTTATAATGCTGAGATCATCCCAATTTCATTGATGAATTCACGGGTTCCTTGTTTAGACTTTGAAGAAAGCTGTTTTACTGCGAATAATGTTCCATCTGATAAATGCCCCTGCATAAGGAAGAAAGAAAAACAAAAATTTATTTCATTTTATAAAGT
Organism: Adenophora triphylla var. japonica; assembly: GCA_022495995.1. Taxonomy (NCBI): domain Eukaryota; kingdom Viridiplantae; phylum Streptophyta; class Magnoliopsida; order Asterales; family Campanulaceae; genus Adenophora; species Adenophora triphylla. The sequence goes on along the minus strand of JAFEMH010007446.1, from coordinate 36,725 downwards.
CGTTAAAATGTTCCAAAAACATTTAAATGTAAAATGAAAAGAGAATCAAAAGTACCTTATAAACTGCACCAAACCCACCCTCTCCTAGCTTGTTTGTAGAATCAAAGTTCTGGGTTGCAGCTTTAATCTGTTTTAATGTAAATAGCCCTGTTTGAAGGTCTAGGCCTCTAAGCTCTGTAGAAAATCCATTGCCAGACTCAGATTACCTTATTCACAGTCATATTTTTTCAGACGCGACATATAGAGGATCATTTGTTTCAGTTAAAAACGATCCAGAAGACGGGAATAAAGCTACTTGAAATGCTGCCATCTTGATAAGTTGGAAGTTTTTTCAGGTTTAATTGTTATGATGAGTGAATCGTTAAGAGAGTGGTACCTTTATCTGCAGCTACATTGCCACCAAGGAAACCTTTTCTCCATATGACAAGCAGTACCAGAACCACAACAAATAATCATCCGGCAATAATTCCAAGTACCACACCAATTTGAATATTTTTATGATCAATTGGAGGTTTGAAGTCTGCAAGAGAAAGATTGCAATACTGTAAATCAGTCATTTAGAATGCTAAATGCAAGTGAATCTGCATTGATTTTTACGTTAAGATAACAATAGTTTCATACACACACTCACACACACACACACATAGTACTCCCGCCATTCTTAAATGAGGGTCCATTTTTCAGATTGATGTCCTGAAGTGAGTGTCACTTTCTTTAGAAAGTAGCTTGATTCACCTCTAACAAATATCATATCCTAATATACTCTTGCAAGTTTACAAGTTCATGTATATATGCTACTAAAATTGCTTGAAAGTCCACTTATCAAATTATCCCTCAAAGTCAAAAATGTACACTTATTTAGCATCAGAGGGAGCGGTATCATGTTTCTATAATGATCATATTATACTCATACACATCAAAATCCTATAAAAGGTAAATTTCTACACCAAAAACCAAATTAATTACTAATAAGAAAAATATCTTCATTTTATGAGTTCTCGATTTGGAGCTCTCATCATACAAATGCATTCCTTCAGTAAATCTAGCAATGGTTCGTATGAAACGAGGTATAGTAAGCAAGCATTAATCATGAATATCAAAACTACACACATAATTCACAAGGCAACAAGTTGAAACATTTTGGATGCTTACTAGGATCCACCGATATGGCTGATATAAGGGGGCCGTAATATCCCCTTTCTGGAATCCCAGTAGTCCTCTCCCTACCCAGTAAAAGTGAATCTTCAGTGTTTGACTCGACACTTCAACAGTAAAATTCTTCAAGAAAGGCCTTCCGGCCCCACCAGCCTCACTTTCAATGTTGAAATCCTTTAGTACCCACTTTTCCCGTATCAAGATCAAATTTGATTTTTTTTGGATATTTTGAGACGGCGGTAGTACTAATAAATTATACTAATTTTTAAGTGAACTTACACGCTTCCTTCAGGGCATTCAAATGAGGAAGAGCTTTCCCATGTAAATTTATTATAAGAAATGTCCCTGTAAGATAGTATCCCTCGGTTTTGCTCCACAATTTACATCAGAACATCGTCTTGAAGTCTCCTTCATCCCAATAGTTTCCACCTCAAAATCCCGCAAATACCTTCGTGTGCCATGTAATCAGCAACAATATCAAGAATTATTGAAGAACAACTATCACATTCTCAAATAGTTAAAACAAAGCATAAATCAATCAAAAGAGAAAGAGAAACTCTTACTCTACTTTACATGAAGGGCAAACTTCCATGAATGAATTTCCATGTAATTCTGCAAGTTTCTCCCTAGGAATTCTGGAGCGGAGATGGAGGCTATCAACATTTTGAAAGGATATGTACTTGAGTAATGAATCAAAAACCCGAGCACATATACATAAAAAATGGTGGTTGAAGGTGTACTTTCATATACTTGAAAAATTGAAGGAGAAGGCAGTTGTTTGTCAACGTAACAAATTTATTATAGTCTAAGCTTTTCTGGGTGCAATAATAACAGTACAATAAGTAGAACACAAGAAAGAACAAATTACAGGGTGAAAACAAAAGGACGATCCGTATGATCAATGGTCACAACTCACAACCATATAGTATAAGATTCTCAGCTGAGAATTAACATTAGAAAGCATACAATTTACTCTATAGGGATTGGTTACTAAAGTTGATTACAAGATTGGAACAGGATGATATGCACATTCCAAGAGAGAAAAAGAACTAACCTGGCTGATGACGAACATCAAGATACTAGCCTTTTCCAATGCAACCAAAGCCATATGAGTCATGCTTGGCGTTGCACGATGAAATGGTAAGGATGCTTTAGGCGCACCTTTGCCCTCACGCTGCAACTCAACAGAAGATATCAAATGAATAATCACAGCAAGATTATGCGCTCAAACGGTAGGCAATCGGAGGAAGGTTTCCATCCGTCTTTACCCTTCACCTTTCCCCATTTGGGGAAGATTGCCAAAAAGCTCATAATGTTTTTAATATTGCAATTTGTGACACTATGAACTGAAAAGAGAAGCGTGGTTTTTTACCTGCAGAGTCCAAACTCCTTTTGGGCCTCGGAAATCAGGTATCCCACAAGAAGTTGATATTCATGCACCTGTAAACACCACTATATGATTACTCTGCAACCACGATCAAAGTTTTTGAAATGGTAAATGATTTCACATGCTTTACAAGCAAGTACAGGAAACTACAAATATAATTGAGACTTTGAAAGCTCTCAACCTTTTTTACCATCTGTGCAAGCTGTTTGAACTTCCAAGAAAGAGTAAAACAGTATATCAGCATAACGTAAACCTTGAAAGCTTATTTGAGCATAGCCCTCAACTAACTATTATTGTGAAAATTATCATAAACAATCAAAATAAGGTAATTAGCCATTTTAAAATCTGTAGTTATCATGAAAAAATAAACAATCACTTAGTACACATATTTTTATCTCTGTAGTTCCTACTGCTAAATAGTACAACAAAAAATGGATTTCTTACTTCATTCTATAGACTACCCATACTAAAGCTGCAGATTACAAGTAGATTACAAGTAGACATGAATCTACCCATTCAGACATTTTAACAAACAGTTGAACTACAACTAATGACCAAATTGAACCAAAACCCAGAAAATTGCAACAAAGAGTAAAAGAAAAGTAGTAAAATGGAAAATATATTTTTACCTCTGTAGTTCCTACTGCTTAAGAATTGATTGCTCTCAATAAAGATCCATAAAACCCCAGAAAATTGCAAGATGAGAGATCAAAACCCCTAAATTTGAAAAAAAAAATTAGATCTAAATCAAACCCAAACAAATTTGAAGAAAATCAACAAAGAAGGGGAAGAGAATGGAGTAGAAGCAAAGGAAACAAAAACAGAAAGGAAACGACTACAGAAATTTACCAGATTTCAAAAACGAAAACAGAAATTCACATAATTTACCAGATTTCTCAAAACCGTATGCGTGAGTCTCTCGACCTGAGCACCTCTATTGCCACAGAGGTTCCTAGGGTTTGCGTGAGGCGATTAGATGGAGAACATAGAGACGGGATTGGTACGGATGGAGGCGAGAGGCTGCTGTTACTGGATGTCGCCGGAACAGGAAGCGGGCTAGGGATTTGACGATTTGTGTTTGATTACGAGGAGGAGGAAGGAGTGGGGAGAGAAGGTGAATACGTGAGTAAGAGGAGAGAGAGACAACGGTGAAGATATGGATCCAAAAAAAAAAAAAAACTTAGGAAGCGTTTAGTAACTTAGCGCTTTTGTGAAGCGCTGTGTTAGCTTTTAATTAGATAGCGTTTTTTTAATATACGCTATGTAAATTAATTTTTTTTTGTTTTTTTTTTTATTACATTTTAGCCTTGGTTATTAAATTTAAAGATGTAGATGCCTATGTAAGTTTACACCTTAGATAGCGCTTTATAAAAGCGCTATCTAAGGTACGTTTCCTAAAATCCAAATTGTACTAGTGAACACCATTCATAAAAACATAGAAATTAAAACTAAATCTGAAAATATCAAACCCAAATTAAATCTAAAAAAATCAAACCCAATTTAAATCTAAAAAATCAAACCCAAATCTAGAGAGAAGTTCTAGATCTAAAAAATGGAGAAGAAGAAACGGACGAAACGGAGTGAGTCGTAAATTCACCACGAAGACCGGAGCTTTGGAGGACGTAACGGACGACGCCAATGTTAGCTGGAAGGGTCCCCGGCGAAAATAGAGATGGCGTCAGCTTTGGACTTGAAGGTGAGGAGAGCAACAGCGTCGGAGGGAAAGACGACAAGGTTAGCTGGAGGGTCCCCGGCGAAAATAGAGACGGCGAGAGAGAGAACGAGAGTGAGGGAGAGGGAGAGGATATGGGAAATGGGCATTGTAAAGGAAGAATGAATGGGATTTGAGAGGAAGTTTCATTGTGTTTCAGTTGTTGTGATTTGAGGGAGGGAGGCGCAGTAGGAGAGTAAAGAAAGAAAAAAATAGGATTTTGCTATGATGAATTTGGACCATAGGATTGTGTGTGATTAATGGTTCAGATTGATTAAAATGTCAATCCATGTGAACATAAAACAACCAATCAAGGGAAAATGTGTTTGTGTTTCCTTGGATGAATTTGGACCATTAGATCTAATTATTTGTTATGTATTTAATGGTTAAGATTTTACTAAACCTAATGAACCATGTGAATGTTTGTGTTCAATGACTTATGGCCACCTCTTATTTTTATTTATTTATCATCAAAATTCTCTTTATGTTTATAATAATTAGCAAAAATAATAAATAACAAAAATTATAATTTATTTTACAAAAAACAAAAATAATCAAATATAAAATTACATACTTTTATTTCTTTAAAAATTATTATTAATAATACTTAATAATAATACTAATAATGATGCTATTGTTAATTATTCAATTAAATAATTGAATATATAATTATTATTATATAATTAATAATAATACTTACTAATAATATTAATAATAACTAGTAATAATACATAATATTAAAAAAGTAAATAATTGAATATATTAATAATTATTATTATATAATTAATAATAATACTTAATAATAATATTAATAACAACTAGTAATAATAATGATGCTATTTTTAATTATTCAATTAAATAATTGAATATATTAATAATTATTATTATATAATTAATAATAATATTAATAATAATATTATATAATTAATAAAAATAATATTATATAATTAATAATAATACTTAACAATAATATTAATAATAACTAGTAATAATAATGATGCTATTGTTAATTATTCAATTAAATAATTGATAATAATACTTAATAATACCCTATACCCTATAGAGTATAGGGTATAGGGTATACTCTATACCCTATACCCTAAACCCTATAGGGTATAGGGTATACCCTATACCCTATAGGGTATATCTTATAAGATATACCCTATACCCTATACCCTATAGGGTATAGAGTATACCCTATACCCTATAGGGTTTAGGGTGGGTGTACCATATAGGGTATAGGGTATAGGGTATACCCTATACCCTATTGGGTATACCCTATAGGATATAGAGTATATCATATACCCTATACCCTATAGGGTTTAGGGTATACCCTATAGGGTATAGGGTATAGGGTATACCTTATACCCTTTAGGGTATACCCTATACCCTATATCCTATACCCTATAGGTTATAGTATATAGGGTATAGTGTATAAAGTATAGGGTATAGGATATAGGGTTTAGAGTTCGGATTTAGGGTATAGGGTATAGAGTATAGGGACGGGTAAAATTTTTTAATTTTTATTTATAAATGTATAGTTTTTTTATTTTTTATGAATATAAATAAGTATTTTGGACATTTTTTTAGTGCTGAAGTTTTTTTTTCAAAAAGTTATATAAAAAAAGTTAGAAAAAAAATAAACAAATAAAAGTATAATAAAGAAATCAGGAACGGTTAAAATTCTTTAATTTTTATTTATAAATTTATAGTTTTTTTTATTTTTTATGAATATAAATAAATATTTTGGACATTTTTTAGCATTGAAGTTTTTTTCAAAAAGTTATATAAAAATAATTAGAAAAAAAATAAACAAATGAAAGTATAATAAAGAAATCAGGAAAGGTTAAAATTCTTTAATTTTTATTTATATATGTATAGTTTTTTTATTTTTTATGAATATAAATAAATATTTTGGACATTTTTGAGTACTGAAGTTTTTTTTCAAAAAGTTATATAAAAATAGTTAGAAAAAAAATAAACAAATGAAAGTATAATAAAGAAATCAGGGACGGGTAAAATTCTTTAATTTTTATTTATAAATGTATGTTTTTTTTATTTTTTATGAATATTAATAAATATTTTGGACACTTTTTAGTATTGAAGTTTTTTTCAAAAAGTTATATAAAAAATTTAGAAAAAAAATAACAAATAAAAGTATAATAAAGAAATCAGGAACGGTTAAAATTCTTTAATTTTTATTTATAAATGTATAGTTTTTTTATTTTTTATGAATATAAATAAATATTTTGGACATTTTTTGTATTGAAGTTTTTTTTCAAAAAGTTACAAAAATAAATTACTGACGGATTATAATCCGTTGGTAATTAAATCCGCCACTAATCCGTCACTAACCTAAAATATAAATTTAATAATTATTTTAAATAATTTAGCAACGACTCAAATCCGTCGGTAATAATATGTAATTAATTTACCGACGGATTTTAATTCGTCGGTAATTAAATCCGTCACTAATCCGTCACTAAGCTAAAATATAAATTTAATAATTATTTTAAATAATTTAGCAACGACTCAAATTCGTCGGTAAAAATATCCGTCGCCATTCCGTCATAAATTCGTCGTTAAAAAGTGCACAATTTTTTGGCGCCAAAATGGTGACGGATTAGAGACGGAATGGAATCCGTCGGCATATCCGTCACTAAATCCGTCGGTAATCTCGTCCTAATTTCGATTTTTGTTTTTCACCCTAGGTCGTTGCTATTTCGTCGCTAATCCGTCAGTATTAGTGACAGATTTATTTCTGTCACTAATTTCCATCGGTATCTGTCAGTTTTCTTGTAGTGGTTAGCCATCGCTTCGGCCCTCCTCAAAGTTGAGCTGTCACGGCGGTCAAGGCCCAATAGCTCACTTCGTCTCCACAGAAGAGCCATTTGTGTCTCCCATATACACTCCTCGTACCAGTTCAAATATCGAGTACAAAACAGTGCTCCCTCTCCGGTGAAAGAGAACCCTGGCAGGAAAAGACGCATATTGCCACAACTGCATGAAAAGCAACGACGTCGAAGGATCATCCATAAAGAGCGATCCCACCTCAAAGGTAGCAGCATCACTCAAGCCCGTCAACGGAACCTGCTCCAGCCCGAACTGCCGCAGCACCAACGATGGAATATAAAAAGAAGACTGGGATAGCCCCGAAACTCTGACAATGAAGAGACCCTCCTGAACGGCTCGAAAAGTCTGAAACTTCCAGTAAGGAACCCACCATCGCAGACGATGTGTGCGGAGTTTGGCCATCCAAAGCTCCAAGTCTGCCTGACTGCCTCCTATCACCAAGGGTCGCCGAGAGAAAGACCAAGGATCACATGTCGCTGGTACCTCGTGTTGGGTTTTGGGGTTACAAACGCAGCGGAAAATAATTTATACAACAACAAAATCCTAGCCCTAAGATCTGTCTAGCATGAAGAGATTAGAAATATATATGAAATAGAATTTACATACCTTGAATGTGATTTGTCTAAGCTTGAATTCAAATCTGAAAATCGAATCTAAAAAAAAACGAATCTCAAAACCGTTGATAAAGGTTTTGGTCTTCTCCTTGTTCTTTACCTTGTGAAGAATCGATGATTGAAGGCTTCAAGCTTTTGGTGATTAACTTATCACCCTCTATCGGTAATCCACACTCGAACGGACCAAGAACGATTCTTGTATGATTGCTAGATGATTCCGATTATTGAAAACGTTTTTCAATAATCAATAGCTAAAAGGTATTTGATCTTTGATTCTTAATCTAGATCCCAATTTTAGTGTTTCATAAACCCTAAAATCCTTATGTTTTTGGCTGACCAAAGAGTTCTATTTATACCAAATATAAATCCCTAACTATTAGGGAAAGAATCCTTGTCAAAAACCAAAACCTAAGTTGCCAAGGAAAAGCGTACGGACCAGTTTTTAGCCGCTGGCACGACTCGTGCCTTATGGCCAAGTCTGTCGCACGACTTAGCGAGCCAGTGGCCAGTTGTGTCACACGATATAACAAGCTAGTTCACCAGTTCCTCAGATCAAAGGGCACGAGTCGTGCCTAAGGGCACGAGTCGTGAGCATGACTCATCCCGTAGGGGACGACTCGTCCCTAAATGACTGCTCACTGATTCTGTCGTCCCTTCACAAGGCACGACTTGGGCCAATAGGGCATGACTCGTCCCCTCAAGCACTAGTCGTACCAGAGTCGTCCCTAGAGCTCAGAATTCACCTTTTTAGCCATTTTTAATCCGTTCTTTTATGTGTTACCCTTTAGGAATTATATTTTATGTTGGTAGTGAGTTGAAACATCAACTTCACAAGACATAAGTGACTTCTAGCAAATCATTATGTCCACCCAATTAAATATAACATCAAAGCTTGATTCCTTGATAATCAAATGTCACAATCCCTTTATCCACGATGTCCAATTGAACATGAGTCATGGTCTAGGTCAACTCATCTTGTTTAATGCTTTCTCGATTTCGAATATGTTGATAATCCAAATGCATTTGATCTCTATCAAATCACTTGAGTGTGGCCACACATTTCATCAACATCATTCATCGAGGAGCCCAAGCAAACATCTCTCTTCATAAGAGGGACAAATCCCGTCTTGACTTATCATTCTTCCTTACATGAATCTGATTGTGCTAACATAGCCCTTATTGCTATCCGATTAAATATAGTGTTAGACTATATTAAACGTAACGTTCATCATGTGGAAGACGATGATAATCTCAGGTAAAAAGGATTCAATAACACGAATATCATGAGATTTAATCATGACAACAGACCATGTCATAAATCTCATAAGTAGGTCAAGTCCAGTACTCGTTCTCTAGCAAGTACCCATAAGTGTAATGTCCATCTCCATGCATATAATCATCTTCATGATCATCCATTAACTTGGTTCCATTGTTTGCACAAATGACACCACAATTGTCACAACAAAGTTCTAACGTATTAGTGATACTTGGAATATTTCCAAAATACTAAATGAACTTTTGATCCAAACTGCCTCTTTTAGCTACATATAATGTTGCTAAAATTCGGACTTAGTTGTAGAATCGGCTACGATTTTCTTCTTGGAATTCTTCCAACAAAACTGTACCTCCAATAAGGATAAACACAAATCCTAATTGCGATTTTAAATTAACTTTGTTAGTTCGGAGGCTAGCATCTATGTAACCCTTACAACAAGATTAACTTCCAACCTTTCAAATACCAAGAACATATCCTTAGTTCTTCTTAAGTACTTAAAGGTCGTCTTGACTGCCATCCAATGGTTCTCAACAGGATCAGATTGGTATCGAATTGTCATGCTTAGAGCATACGAGACATTGGGTCTAGTATAAATCATGGCATACATGACAGATCCAAATGTCGGAGCATATGGAACTTCATTCTTCCCTTTTGCTCACCAGTTGTCATAAGACAATGAGTATTGCTAAGAGTAACACCATGACCCATTGACAAGTTACTTTTCTTAGAATCTTCTAAGAACCTTATCAATGTGAGTACTTTGACTCAAACCAATTTATCCTTTTATATCTATCTCTATAGATCTTGATGCCAAGGATGTAAGCGGCTTCACCCATATCTTTCATTGAGAAAACTTTCCTTGACCAAGACTTGACAGTCTTAAGTGTCGGAACTTCGTTTTTCCAATGAGTAAGATATTATTGTAATAAAACAATAGAAATAATACTACGCTCCCACTGAATTTCATGCATACACAAGGTTCATCTTCATACTTGATGAAGTCAAACTCTTTGAACGATTCATCAAAATGAAGATTCCAACTCCTCGAAGCTTGCTTCAACCCATCTTATGGATCTTTGCAATATGCATACTTTATTAGAATTTCTTGGATCGAAAAACCTTCAGGTTGTGTACTATACACATCCTTAAGAATCTTTCCATTTAGGAAAGCCGTTTGACATCCATTTGTCATATCATATAGTCGCAATATGTGGTTATGGCAATTGAAATTCTAATAGACTTCGGCATTGTAACTGGCGAAAAGGTTTCAACATAGTCAATACTATGAATTTGCCTAAATCCCTTTGCTACAAACCTTAGCCATGAAAGTATACACCTTCCCATCCATGTCGATCTTGAAGACCTACTTGCACCTTTTAGTTTTTACACCTTCAGGTAACTCAATCAAGTTCCAAACTTGATTATCAAACATGGATTGTAATTTGGACTCCATGGTTCCTAACCATTTATTCGAATTAGGAATGGACATCGTCTCAAGATAGGAAGTAGAATCGTCATTCTCAATGACTTCCACTTTATTACTTTCCGATACAAGAAATCAATATTTCTCAGGTTCGGATCATAACCTGTCCGATCTACGATGGACTTGTGCATCTTGAACCACAATTCCTTGTGAACATGGTTTCGTCTCTACTCTTGGTTCCATGTCATTTTCAGGTTCTTGAACTCCTTCAAGATTAATTTTACTCCCACTAGATTCTTTATTGAGAAACTGTTTCTCAAGTAACGAACCATATAGAGCAACAAACACTTTGTTCTCATTGTGGTTGTAAAATCAATATCCTTCCTTGTCAGATTTTAGTGCTAACTTATAAGAGACAAGTCTCTTCATATAAGCTTTTGTGATGATGTGTCGCCATTTCGCGGGAGAAAAATTCGATTCTTTTCGTAGTTTCTTTGAAAAAAACCAAATAAGACCCGGGAAAAAGAACGGAGTCGCCACGCCATTTTTGTTTTAAGGGCCAAAACTTTGAAAAAAGCCCGAGGTTAGAAGTTTGGGTTCGGAGGTCATGTTACACGCCGGGAAGGACGTTAGTGTGCACCCGGAATGCCTCGTAAAACGAGTCTTCCAAGCTGAAAATCATTGTGATGATGTGTATCCGAAAATTTTCCTCATTTTTTGTTTGAAAAAAATCAACGAAAACGGAGTCGCCACGCCATTTTAATTTTGAGGGCCAAAACTTTGAAAAAATCCCGAGATCAGAGATTTAGGTTCGGAGGTCATGTTACGCGTCGGGAAGGACGTTAGTGTGCACCCGACGCGCCTCGTAAACGAGTCTTCCAAGCTGAAAATCATTTGTGTGTGTGTGTGTGTGTGTTTTGGCCAAAATAAGTTGAAACTCAGAAAAGTAAAAATTGGGATATCTTTTTAAGACTTTAAACTGATCCCATGATTTTTTAGAAGATTTTTGGATTGAGATTTGGTACTCAAAAGACCTTTTGAAGTTGAGAGCCATTTCTGCCAGAATGAAAAAGGCAGTGGACCTTTGATTTTGAAATGGATTCAAGGGTCTTAAAACTTCATAATCTGGATAAACTCAGAGAATGAAAGTTGTTCCAGACACCTTAAATAAAGTTTTTGCGAAGGAATTTTCCATTTTGGAGAAGATTTGAGGGGTCAAAACCTTCTGGAAACCTCAGATATGAGATCTGGATTCCCAGAAGCTGATGAACTAGCCTCTGAAAGAAAATTTGAAAATAGGAGTTTTACTCACCCAAAAAATAAAGTAAAAATATTTCTGGAAAGCTCTGGATGTTGGCTACAAAAAGTATTTTGTAGTCAACACCAAATTCCAAGTTCATCTGTGTCCAAAAGTTAAAATAATGGACTGAGGTCTGGAAAATTGCTACTGGACAGCAACTTCCCAAGAAGGAGAATATGATTTTAAAGGGGGTTTTGCATCCATGCTTGTCCCCATTTCCCTAGGTTTTGGTTAGTGATCACTAGACATTTTAGTGGTGAATCAACTATACCAAACCATCCTTGGGGTACATTAGGACTAAGCATTTCATTTGCTTGGGAAGGGGATTTTTATCCTTTGAAAATGAGATTTTATGCTTGAAAATGGTTTTTAGGGTTTTGAAAATGAGTTTTCTTTGTAAGAAAGTAAGAAAACTTTGAAAATAATTTTGATCTTTGTAGAAGATCATCCATGGAGATGGTCTTCCATGGTGATCTTCTTAGATCTAGAGCAAAAAGATGAAAGAACTACATTTTGTAGTTTGAAGATGCATGCATGGTTGAGATTTAGGGTTAGGAGAAGGAGGGTTTACCAATCTTCCTTGTGTTCTTGAGTGTTTGGCTTGAGTGTATGAGTGTTTAGGGCTTTAATATGAGAGTGAGTGGATGAGTATGAGTTGGGAAAGATTGGAGAGAAAATGGTGACAATTCAAGTGAATTCTCACTGTTTTCTCTCTATATTTCGCCAGAGGTTCGGTGCAAAATGTGTTGTTCCTTCTTATTTTTGTATTGGAGGGCTCAATTTATAGCCCTCTGGAAATTACAATCCCATCCGCGCGGACAAACCTGCGGCGTGCCTTTGTTCATTAAATGCGGCTCCGGCTTTGGACAAGGGAATATTTCTTTTCAAAATTCAAATTGACCGGCCAGATTATGTTTCCGGCATTTCTATTTGTGGTTTTATTCTTTTGTTTTCTTTTTTAAGATTCTTTTTAAGGTTTAACCTTAAATAACAATGCCCATTTTACCCTCACTTTGTTAGAAAAGTTAGGATTGTTAGGAATTGTTAGAAATGTTATAACTTTCGTTAATTTTCTAACGAAAATTCTAACAAGCTCAAATTGGAGCACTTACAGTAGCCCCTCGGCGACGGCGCTTTCGAAGGAAGCGGGGTCGTCGATAAGAGTAAGGCTCTATATTTGGCGGGATGATCGAGTGATCGGGTGGGTGAACCTAGCGATAGGCTACCTACGTATCCCGAATGGGGATCAAGCCGATCGTAGTTCGGGTCTTTGACCACAGGAGATGATGGCGTTTTAGGTGCCTCGAACCCGATGAAGCGGGATTCTGCGGCGATTCTTTGGGAAAGAAACTTCTGCTTGGGGATAAGAGATGACCATTTTGGTCGATGGCTATCCTCTGGGGATAGGAATGACCATTTTCGGTCTCTGTTTGGGGATAAGAGATGACCATTTATGGCTTTCGTGATGGCGTCTTAGGTGCCTCAAACCTTGGAGATAGACGTTTTAGGTCTCTGCTTGGGGATGATTGTGATTTATTGTTTTCCTAGTGATAGCGTCTTAGGTGCCTCAAACCTTGGAGATGGCGTTTTAGGTGCCTCGAACCTTGGTGATGGCTTTTTAGGCGCCTCGGACCTTAATTTGAAATGGCCTTTCGGTGGACTTTGTCTGCTGCCGAAGGATAGGGTGACCGTTTTGGTCGAGGGCTGGACCTAATGATAGGCTACCTACGTATCCCTAGTGGGAATCAAGCCCTTTCGTAGTTCGAGTTTTCCTCGAAATTTCGTTGGCTTTTGGGATTCCGTTAACTTTCTTTGGGGATTTCGTTAGCCTTTCTTTGGGGAAAATCGGACGTATTCGTGCAGGAAATCGGTCTTACGTTTGATCAGGGATGATTTTGATGCAAGATACGGGATCTCGTTATCTTTCTCGGGGCACTCGGTCTTACGTTTGACTGCCAGGAAGGATTTTGATGAAAGATACGGGATTTCGTTATCTTTCTCGGGGCACTGGTCTTACGTTTCTTGTAGGGGATGATTTTGATGAAAGATACGGGATCCGTTATCTTTCTCGGGGCACTCGGTCTTACGTTTGGCTAGGGAAGATTTTGATGAAAGATACGGGATCTCGTTATCTTTCTCGGGGCACTCGGTCTTACGTTTGGCTAGGGAATGATTTTGATGAAAGATACGGGATCCGTTATCTTTCTCGGGGCACTCGGTCTTACGTTTGGCTAGCCGAAGATTTTGATGAAAGATACGGGATCTCGTTATCTTTCTCGGGGCACTCGGTCTTACGTTTGGCTGTAGGGATGATTTTGATGAAAGATACGGGATCCGTTATCTTTCTCGGGGCACTCGGTCTTACGTTTGGCTTGCAGGGAAGATTTTGATGAAAGATACGGGATCTCGTTATCTTTCTCGGGGCACTCGGTCTTACGTTTGGCTATAGGGAAGATTTTGATGAAAGATACGGGATCTCGTTATCTTTCTCGAGAAAATCGGACTTACGTTTGACTAGGGGGTAATTTTGATGAAAGATACGGGATCCGTTATCTTTCTCGGGGCACTCGGTCTTACGTTTGGCTAGGCCGGAAGATTTTGATGAAGATACGGGATCCGTTATCTTTCTCGAGGAGATCGGTCTTACGTTTGGCCGTTGGATGATTTTGATGAAAGATACGGGATCTCGTTATCTTTCTCGGGGCACTCGGTCTTACGTTTGGCTATAGGGGTAATTTTCTTGTGAGGGGCTGACTTTGGTTAACTTTGGTTAACTCTGTCAAGTTAGGGGACTGAATTGCGAGTCACGGAATTTTAAGGGGCAAAAGGGTCATTTTGACCCTTGCAATCCCGTCCAGCGGAGAGAGGACTGAAAATCGGGGGGTATTAAAGATGGCCAACGCCCTTTTCTTCTTTTTCAATTTTTTCTGCACTTACGAGGGAGAGAGAGAGAACCGAGGAGAACCTCCATTGAAGGCCAAAAAGCTTCGAAAATCTTCCGATTTCTTCGATTTTTCGAGCGATGGAACACGGGGAAGGCGCTTTTCAAGGCCAAGGGCGTGGCCCGATAGCGGAGAGGCGATTGGAGCTTGTCCGGATGAGGAGGCATTACAATCTTTCGCAATCGGTTGCGGAGGAGCATTACCCCGATGCTTGGCAACATTGGGCTTCGGATTCGAATCTCCGAACGGTATACTTTGAAATCCTTTGATCCCTTTGTTGATTTCTTGTTTGAAATTTGAATTTTAGGTGATTTTTGAAATTTTTTTTTTTTGAAATTGAATATTGCATGTTCATTGTCTTTGAATCTTGATGATTACGTGAGTAACCCAAAATGTGCATTTTGCTTGGGAAAAAGAATTGGCATTTTCGCCATTTTTTTTTTAATTCGAAAATTGCATGTGAAAATTCGAAAATTGTGATTTTTTTTTTTGAAATTGAATATTGCATGTTGATGATGATGATTGATTTTTTTTTTTTGAAATTGAATATTGATATTGATGAATGATGATTTTTTTTTTTTGAAATTGAATATTGATATTGATGAATGATGCAATGCATGCATTTTGTTTGGAAAGAATGGGCATTTTGCCAATATGAGATGTATGTATGTTTAGGATTTTTTATTTTTGAAAAGTGGGACGGATTTTTCCTCCCGTTGCATGTAAGATGGATGATATGCATGTATGCATTTTTTTTGAGATGATGGATGGTATGCATGTTATTTTATGAAAATGGGACGGAGTTTTTACTTCCGTAGGAATGCATGCATTGGGATTTCTTTGGCTGTTTTCTTTTTATGCGAGAAAAATGGGGCTATGCTCATTGTATCTTTGTTATCTTTGTTATCTTTGTCGAAAATTTTTTTTTTTAATGCATGTGTATGCTTTTTTTTTTTGTGCAAACGCAATTTTTTTTTTTTTTGATATTTTCTCTCTTTCTTTTTTTTTTTTGCAGGGCGGAAACCGTTTTGTAACGGAGCGGTGAACAAAATGAAGACTCGAGGATCGGTGGAGTCCGTGATTGACTTGTGGGACCGGCTTCCGAATGCGGGCCGAGGAGCTTTGCTTCTAGTCCGAGAGCAGATTGTTGTCGAGACGGGGCTTTGGGAGTTTGTCGAGTGCTTGAGGGGGCTGGTCAAGTTCCCTAAGAGCAAGGAGCTTGATGTTTGCTGCGGCGCGGCATTGGTGGGGCGCGACCCACACCTTCCACTTCTTACGGGGCGAGGCTACGGTTACGCCCTCCGACTATGCTGCGATTACGGGCTGTCCTTTAATGGACGCGGCATTGAGTGGCGGGATGGCTACGGCGATGCCGATTTGCGAGCTCTTACGGGATTTTCCCTATTCCCAAAAAGGGGATGGGGATGGAGTATGCGCGTGGTCTACGGGAAGATTGTGGAGACCATTGTGAGTTACGAGAGTGGGGAGGAGAGGATAGGCGCCGTCGGATTGCCGGGGCCTTCTTGTGGTTTGCTTTTTCGAGCACGCTCTTTGGACATGCTTTGAGGACGGCGAGTCTTTGCCTTGTTGAGGTCCTTGGAGGACATGGAGACGGCCGGAGATGTCTCGTGGGGAGAGGCATTTGGCGAGCTTTACTTTGCTCTCGATAGGTACAGGAAGGCTGTGAGCTCTTTATCTTGCTTTGAGTTTGCCACGGAGGTATAAGCTCTCTTTTTGCTTTCCCTCTTTTTTTTTTTTGAGCACGCACTTTTCTTTTGCACTTGGATTGATTGGATTTTTACCTTTCGCGGTATGGGCGTTGGAGTTTTTCCACGTCACGATGTGGCGGCGGCCGGCGGAGTACGTCGGGCGTATCCGGCCATGCGGTCTTGGTCCAAGCATGCCGGGAGAAGATAAGCTCCGGGGCGTACGACTCTCAGTACGCGGATTGCCTTCCTTTGACGGAGGCCGAGACGGATGAGGGATGATATTCTTCCCACAGGATCGCTTTGAGGTGGCGCGGTGAAGGCGGCGAGATACGGGCTGTGCGGCGGAGGATTTTGAGAGGTCGACTGCGATGCATATTATGCGGGAGAGAGGGTGACGCGCCGGCATGGCGTGAATCGCCTTTGAGGACACCGGTGGAGCCTCCCGTCGATATGATGCACCGAGCGATCGGTCCGTGACACAGGATGATTACCGAGAGCGGCCGGCACTTCTCGGATTTCGTGGCGATTGAGCCATATGCGACATTCGTCTTGAGGAGGGCGAGGATGCCTCGGGTTACGGATAGGGAGGGGCTTGGGATCCGCGGTACCCTCGGACGGATTTTTCCTATATCCAGGATGGGGTCCGATTGAGGGTGCGAATCCCTCGGCCCAGGCGACTTCCACGAGCTTTCCGGCCTCGTCAGGAGTATGAAGGTATGGCTTCACCTTTTCCCCTTCTTTTCTTTCTTTTGTTTCATCATCTTTAGCATCACCTCTTTTTTGACGCTTTTGCTTTTGTGCGGTTTTCGGAGGTGGTCGTCGAGAAGGCGACGAAGCAAGTGATCGAGCCAAAGAGATTCATCGGGAGGATGGTCGCTTGCGGGGCTCCTCGAGGCTAGAGCGAGGCGACCACGGCCGGCGCTGTCGAGACGGGAGAGCTTCCCCTATTCGCTCGAGACTTCTTCGAGAGACTCCTTTGTCTCCCTCTCCTTGATCCCCGCGCGGTGCGCAGCTTCGGATCACGTCATTCTCGGGGATCCACACGGGCGAGGACACGTATGGCGGCATGGCGGGTCGTCTTCGTACGTCCGGGAGTCCGACGCCTTCACCTTCGGATACGATTTTTCGCGAGATCTCGGCTTGCCCTATCGGGCGTCTTAGGTTGGTCTGATGAGCCTCTTTACGGAGACGAGGACGATTACGAGCCCGAGATTTTCGGGGCTCTGAGGAGCGGGCCCGAGTCGCAAGAGGGGCGGGGGCGGACATCGGGCGCTGGAGACTCCGATTGATTTTTTTTTGAGATTTGAGATTGAGATTTAGATTTGTACGGCTTATGCACATTTTTTTTTTTTTTTTTTTTTGGATGTAATAATTTAGGATTTTATTTATGTTTGCTTGTTTTTTTTTATGCACACTCTTTTTTGGAATGTAATAATTTAGGATTTTATTTTATGAATGCAATGCAATATGAATGCGGTGTTGCATGAGCCTTGGTTTTTTTGCAAGGGTGTTTGGTATATGGGTGGTTTGGGGAGGTTTTTGCACAAGTTTCGAGCAACGGGACGGAATATTCCTCTTTTGGTGTAGCGGCTTGGTTTGTTGCAGATTTTTGGAAAGCAATCCTATCCGCGCGGATAGGGGGGCGCATCGACATTGTCCTTTAATTTTGGTTCGGACTGGTCTTGCTTTATTTCAAATTCAAATATCCTCTTCAACCTCCGAGTCCCAACGGCCATTTTCGGGAGAAAGAGAGAAAAACCATGGAAAACTTTAGAAAAGCTCCATCAAAATTGTCCCAAGAATCCCAAATGTCATTCTTGAACAAGTTCAAGGATTGGTCAGGAGATTATGCATGAGAGGAGGTTCTTCTTTGAAGAAAGGTACAAGGTGAAGTGCTTATGGTCTCTCAAGGAATTGATTCCGGATTATGAGCTCTTGAGAGCTTCTTCTTCATTTTGGGATACTAGAAGGCATGTCTTTTGCCTTTCCTTCAACGAGATTATTCCATTGTCGAAGAATTTCGGGCCTTGCTTGGAGGTCGGAGGTGGAAGAGATAGCGGTTCCTTTGCCGGAGGGGCTTCTTTGTTGACGGATTGTGCGTCCTCCTTCATCTTTCCCGGAGGAAGCGCAAGGTATGATCCGCGGTCCGTCATTTCGATATTTCCGGTCTTCCCAGACAGATTTAGGGGCCTAGGTTTGGTAGATGATGCCTATTGGGATGCCTTTGCACTTTGTATGTTTGGCACCACTGTTCATGGTCTATTCCTTTGGGATTTGCCATCGATCTTTCTTGGATGTTGTCGTTCCTTGTCGCACAGGCGAGAGATGTCGTTCCTTTGATTACGGGGAGACTTTTCATGCTCTTGATAGCTACCGGAAGGCGGTATATGCGCGAGGGCGGCCCGTTCCTGCTTGACCACTGTGGGTGATGGAGCGTTTGGGGGTTCTTCGGGAAACCTCTACGATATGATCGAGCCTTGGACTTTTGCCGGGAGAGGTGTTGATGTAGATTTTGATGATCGGGGCTCGTGGGAGCGTTGGATGGCGGGTCGCCGGGCTGAAGATATCGGATGGTCGGTGCCTCATTGGCGGGTGGAGACTCGCGAGTGCTTCGGGATGGGTCTCCGTGGTCATGCTTAGGGGCTTTCTCGGTCTAGCTTCTATATTCCGGCTTTAGTTACGAGGCAGTTTGGCTTGGAGCGGAGTTCCTTTGGAGGGCTTTGATGATATAGCCACCGGGGTGGTGGCTCCTGTTTCTATGGATGATCCCTCGGTGTTTCCATTTCTTTCCCGAGCATGGAGGTATGATGCCTTTCCTCCTCGGGTCATTCTCGGGCGTCAGAGACCGGTGTTCTGACCACTTGGTACCTGGATTGGTATGAGAGGCATGCAGGAGAGACTCGGGTGGCTATTTTGAGACGGCGTGAGGCCATTGTGGGTGCGGAGGACTGGCATGTTTGAGAGGAGGAGGGCCGAGGCGAGGGCCAACCCTCATGACGGGGAGCGGAGACGCGCGGCCGATTATGAGGCTTACGTCGAGACGGAGAGGAGGGCTCCTATGCTACCGGCTAGGTTACGGGAGATGAGGGATGACGCTAGGGCTACTAAGGCCACGACAGAGTGGTTTGATAGACCTGTCCCTATACGGAGCTTGGTAGGAGGAACAGCGACATTTTCTGTTCGGAAAAAGAAGACTCGAAGGGGAAGAAGAGGGGAGAGGCCGATGCGAGTGGCTTGGAGTGACTACGAGGTTTCGAGTATCCCTTTCTTGTCATAGCGAGACACATTAGTTTGATTATGTATCTTAGTTTTCTTTTAGCGAGGTTGCCGGTTGTAGGAATGAATCGGGCTTAGACTCATCAAAGAGCTTTTAACTTGTAATGAATATTTGAATTGCTTTAGAGTTTTTGGAGACGCTTTCATGGTTACGATCAATTGTATTGATGCCAAAGTATGGCTTTTATTTGTGCTTTAGACCGAACCGTTTAAATTTGCCTACGTTCCCCTCATTTTGAGGAGCTCGGAGTCTTCGTAGTTCAACTTTGGTGAACTCTTTTTTGTTTTTTTGTTTTTTTTTTTTGTTTTTTTGTTTTTTTTGTTTTTTTTTTTGTTTTTTTTTTTTGTTTTTTTTTTTTTTTTTTTTTTTTTTTTTTTTGGTGCAGCCTGTTTTTACCTAGGCCGCCCTTCTCGGGTTTTCAACCTAGTTGGGTATTACTCTTTTAGCACTCTTTTTTTTTGTTTCTTTTTTTTTGTTTACGCGTAGTATCTGCGCGGCTTGTCACCATTCATTGGGTGTACAAAGGGATTCCCGTCGAGTGCGCAAGTTGCATGGCTCCTCAGGAGAAGATCTTACGGACGACATATGGCCCGACCCATACGAGGCTCCCATTTGCCGAGGGGTTGATACGGGTGGGGGCTTTTCTTTTAAAACGAGATCACCTTCTCGGATCTCCCGATGCTTTACTTTCTTGTCGAAGGCTCTAGCCATTCTTCCTTGGTAGGCCGGATGTGTTCCATGGCCTTCAATCGGCGTTCGTCTAGTAGGGCCAATTCGTCATGGCGACTCTGGAGCCATTCGACCTCGTTGATACGGCTTTCCGGCGGTATACGGAGCGAGGTATTTCCGGCTCGATTGGGAGTACGGCTTCCATTCCGTATGTGAGGAGCAAGGTGTTTCCCGATTGCCGTTACGGCGTGTTACGTAGCCCCGAGTGCAGTGTAACTTCTCGGGCCAATCTACGCCTTGGACGGCCATTTTCCGGATGATATTTTCGAGTCTTGTTTGCTTTGCCTCGCGGCTCCGTTGGTTTGGGGCACTGTAGGGAGATGACTTGTGACGGGTTATTCGGAATTCCGCCGGCGGTTTTCACATTCCCTTCGAAGTGGGATCCATTATACGAGATGATTTGGTGGCAACCCGTATACGCACATGATGTTTTCTTTGATGAAGAGGGCAACTTTCTTTGAATTGAGGATTTTGTAGGACTTGGCTTCAACCCACTTGGTGAAATAATCCCACGGCTACCGGGGCGAACTTCGTGGCCGTTCTTGCACGATGGTGTGATTTTGCCTATGACATCAATTCCCCAAGTGACGAAAGGCGAGGGGTTGTCATGCGGTATAACTTCGTGAGGAGGCAAGTGATTAAGATTTGAGTATCGGCTGACATTTGTCGCGGCTTTTGACAAGCTGGATGCGGTCGGCTTCCATGGAGATCCAAAGTACCCCATTCTCGGTATGATTTGCATCGAGCTCGAGCATTCATGTGAGGGCGCGAGTACCACCATGTATTTCTTTCATGAGTTCGGTAGCCTCTTGTTTGCTTGATACATCGCGGGGAGGGCCTTGATAACGCTTTTTGTATAACATGTTTCCCAAAGAACATAATGGGAGCGAGCCGCTTGAGTGAGAGACTTTTCGCTTTGATTCCTTCTTTATATTCCCCATCTTCATTTTTGAAAGAGGCCTCGCCATCCTTAGTCTTGGTAAATGCGAGTGTACCGGGGATCATTGATCGGTTCGGCTTCCGCTTCAATTTCGAAGCAATAGGCGGGGTTTTCTCTTCTCCGACTACGAATGGTTTAACGAGACTTTCCTTCGGGTATTTCGACAAGAGAGGCTAGTGTAGCCGAGCATGCGAACTTTGTTTCGGTCTCTTGGCGAGGTAATGAAAGCGATTTCTTTGAATTGAGCCACTAGTTCTTCCATGTAAGCATGATACTTACGCAAACCGGATCCACGGTCTTCCATTTGTTAGAGACTGATTGATGATGAGGGCGAGTCACCATACACCTCAATTCCTTGATATTTCTTTCAAGGCGGCTTCCAACCCGGCTATGCAAGCTTCATATTCGGCGGCGTTGTTGGTGACTTGAAGTTCGGCCTTGCTTGCTATGGGGGTGTGTTCGTCGGTAGGATCGACCGAAGCATTCCTATCCCGTTCCCCCTTTTGTTTGACGCCCCGTCGAAGAAGAGTTGCAGTGATTTTCTCCTTCTAGAGCGAAGATTCCATCATCGGGAAATTGAGGTTCGAGTCCTCGGGACTCATCACTTGGGAAATCGGCGGATGTTACGCCATTATGCGTCCTTTTACGGATTTCCTTGAAACATAAGTGATGTCATATTCGGCCAAAAGAACGACCATTTTGCCAATCTCATGGAGATGGAAGGCTTGTCGAAACGAGATATTTGATGGGGTCTATCCTTGAAACAAGATGTATCGGGTGAGGCGCATGTAGTGTTTCAACTTTCCCACTACCCGGACCAAACTGCGCAAGTCTTCTCGCAAGCGAGTAGTTGAGTTCGCTTCCTTGGAGCTTTACGCTACGAAATAGATGGCGTTTTCGACTTTGGAATCTTTCTTCTCTTGAGCTAGCATAGCCCCAATTCTTTGTATCCGTGACAGGTTAGATATAGCAAGAGTGGCTTTTGCCGATGTGGTGGGCGAGAGAATCGGGGGATTCACAAGGTATGCCTTAATACATCTGTTCAAAGGCAGGCGACGTGCAGGGTCCATTACGTGTAGGCATTTTCTTCATCAACTTGAAGATTGGCTCGCGAGATCGAGTCGGTGATTTACAAAGCGGCTTATGTATTGCGGTCTTCCCATGAAGGATTTCACTTACGTCGGTGTCGGGGTGGCTTCATTTCAACTATCGCCTTGATTTTACGGGGATCTACTTCGATTCCCGTTACGTCACCATATATCCTAGCACCTTACCTCGTCTTACAGAAAGTGCACTTGGTGGATTCGGTCTCATGCTTTGTGGTCTCGGAGGCGGCCGAAGAATTTTCTCAAATCAACAAAGTGCTTTGGCCATCGATCCTCTGGAATGTATTATCATGTCGTCCACATAGACCTCAATTTCTTTGTGGATCATGTCATGGAGCAGTGTAGGCGCCCTTTGGTACGTAGCGACATTCTTTAGTCGAATGGCATGGCCGTGTAGCATTATGTGCCCCGAGGGGTTGTGAAGGCTGTTTTGGCTTGATCTTCTTACGCCATTTTGATTTGGTTGTAGCCAGGCAAAACCGTCGACGAAGGATTTGACTTCATGGTTGGCCGTGGAATCTACCAAAATGTCGATGTTTGGCGAGGAAATCGTCTTTTGGGTGGCTTTGTTCGGATCCACGAAGTCTACGCGGCATCGGATTTTCCGTTGGCCTTGGTCACCGTTACTATGTTGGACGGCCATGTTGGGTATTCAATGACCACTGATGAAACTGCTCTGAGCATCTTTTCTATTTCCTCTTTCACTTGTAAGGACCATTCGGGCTTAATTCTTCTTAGCTTACGCTGCGGCTTGACTTAAGGTCGAGCGGTATTCGGTGCTCAACTATGGAAGGATCGAGGCTGGCATATCTTTATAGGACCATGCGAACACATCCACGAATTCTTTTAGCGGCTCGATTAGGGCATCCCTTTCGGTCCCTTCGAAGAAACTACCAATCTGCGTCTCTTTAGGCTCTTCCGAGTTCCCAGATTCACACTCGTCAAAATCTCTTCGGCGGCTTGGGCTCGATTTTCCTCTTTAGGACAACTTTGCTTAAAGATTTCTTTGATATATTGTTCATTTAATGTGTACGCCTCTTCATCTAGTGAATCGTTATTAAGCTTGTTTTTAGATTATTAGTTAATTCATCATTAGTTAAAGTGGCAATTAAGGGATACTCGAAAGGTTCATCATTTCATTGAAGACGAAGGGGAATACAACGTTCGCTACGGACTCGTAGTCTTCGGGCGTAAGGCCATCGGACGACTCGAGAGACTCGAACTCAACAATGAGAGACTCGGAGGACTTTACAAGGTTGACACGAAAGGACGGGGGACCAATCCAAGCTTGGTGATCATTTCCTCTTTGGTCGCGGACGGGCTGAGAGAGTTTCCCAATTCTTTAGCGGCATCGGCGTCGGTGGCTTCACAACTCGGGAAAGGCATGGTCTCTGTGCTCCCTCTTGATCGTTGCTATCATCTCTTTGTCGAACCGAGAATCAATTGTGTTTGGCGTGCGAAAGGCGAGCATGTGGATGTAGGGATCTTCCTCAATCACAGGGATTTCCGTTTCGTCACAATCGACCGCTCAATCCCGGATGTAAGGGCGTATTGCGTCTCGGTGAGCTGCTAGAAAAATCTCATGTCCCATACTCGAGCGGAAAGGCTCGGCGGGTAGTTCGGCAAGGAGGACGTCCACACGACGTTCATAGATTCGGCCGAGTACGTCGGTGTTTGCCGACTTTTATCATGAAAATCTCCTCGCACAGCGAGGCGAAGAATGGGTTTGCGAGAATGCGACAAATGCGTGATTGAGGACCGGGGACTTGTGTGCTGTATCATGGCGGTGTTCGGCGTTTCCTTCCGGTGCGCCTCGAAGTGTTGGAAATAGCAATTAAATTTGATGAATCGAACTTCTTCGGAGTACGCTCGCTTGAGTGTGTCGACATAGTTGGCATGTTTGGATTCCAAAGGATCTTGGCGAGACTTGCCTCTTGAAGGATGTAGCCGGTGTTTGTGTGGGCGTTCTTGGCTATTGTTTCGGCTTCGTTCCCTATGAGAAGCTGTCACCCCTTATGACTTCAAGGTCTCCTGCCGGTTGATGAATTTGACGCATTGGTGGAGAGTGGAGGCTATGGCTTTCATGTGATGCAACCAAGGGCGCCACTAGTAGAGCTGTGAACTCGGAGGGGATATCCATTACATGGAACTTTGCGGGCACCATTTGGGTTTCGTACCGAGTTCCGAGTCTTGTCCCGAGAATGGGGACGAGACGAACCGTCGTAGGCCTTGACGGTCCGGAGTAGATGGGATCACGCGCCTTTCATTTATGCGGAGGGCCCTCGTCATCTTTGAGGAAGGACGTTTACCGATGATCCATTGTCCACTAATACCCCGAGGAGTGACATGGTGTTGAGCCGAATAGTGATGTACAAAGCTTCATTGTGTTGGGAGACATCTCTTGGCAAATCTTCATCGCGAAGGTGATCATACTCCCATATAGGTGAGGATCATAGATTTGGTCCTTGTCTCGGGATAGAGAGTCATTAAACACAATCGCTTCGTGCCTTTTTCTTGCGAGGTAGAGTCTTTGCCGAAGCCCACAGGTTATCTTGATGCCTTTTGTGGCGGTTGCCATCTCCAGATCAACATGTTGATTGAGTGGGAGCGCCCAGGCTGGCGTCGGTTTTCTTCATCGGTGTATACTCGGGAGGCTGGACAAAGCGAACCTTGGGCGACCCGAGGGGTTGGACTTACGTTGCACGGTACTACGGTATCAGAAAGTCTCAACTCTGTCGTTGGCGAGGCTTTTACGCTCTTTTACCCCTTTTTGCTTTGGGGAAAGGCGGGCGGAGTAGAGTACATAATAATCAAATCCCCCGAGATGGCTCCCAGGCGTTCCCACCTTGTTATCACCGGCCTCGAATCTCTCCTTCAATTTTTCTTTGGGAGGAAATTTTCTTTTTCTTAGGAGGACGGTCCTCGTGTATCCGATCTGATAGTCCCTTTCAAGGCAATCGGGACAGTCACAAATATCCCACCAAATGTGTTCTACGGTGGTGGCGGATTTGGGACCTCGGGTTGGCGGTCTTGGAATGACTTTGAGTGGGCTGGTCAGGGGATCTGGCTTTGGGCTCGTGCGGTAGCGAGTGATTGGACTCCGCCGGATAATGAGAGATATTGAGGTCGAGGAACGGGCACATGTTTGTCCTTGAGGTAGCCCGGTCGGTTGGGATATTGTTAAGGTCCCGAAGTGGCGTGTGGCCTCTTCAATCCGGGCTGTGTACATGCATTGCAGCGTTCTTCCGGGGCTTTGATGGGCGACCATATTTCTTCAAGCTGTTCCACGATTTTCATCACTCAGTGATATTTGTGGGATCATCACTTTGAGAGGGGACAGCGACGGTATACCGAACTCTTTCGTCCACGGCTAGCTGTTTGGGGGCCGGTTGCCACTGTAAGTCGGCGGGCGGGAGTCCGGCGGTGGAAACATAGGAATCTTGGGGTAGCATCTTGATGTATCAGGGACTATTAAGAAGAGGAGGAGAACCCTCTTCCTTCTTTGCGGTAAAAGTGCCATCGGAATTGAGGCGATAGTCAAACCATGACTTGCGACTACCCCAGTAAGGTCATCAATTTGAGCCTCATGTCGAAGTCTCATCTGTTCTACCAAGCTGGATCCAATGCAGTGCATGCGAGGGATTTTGGAGGACGGAGCAACGTTATCCCCATCATTACCGGGCGATGCGAGACATTACGAAACCCGGAGTCGGAACAAACG
The DNA here is from genome assembly GCA_022495995.1 of Adenophora triphylla var. japonica. NCBI lineage: Eukaryota > Viridiplantae > Streptophyta > Magnoliopsida > Asterales > Campanulaceae > Adenophora > Adenophora triphylla. Next base: position 10,582 of record JAFEMH010007446.1, on the reverse strand, counting down.
GTGAAGGCGACGATGCGCTTGACTCTTCCCGGTGATCAAACGGTGACCGGTGCCGAAACCAAGCTTTGTGCGGAGGCTGGGGGAAAGGACATGAAGGTTCGAGATGTGCAGGAATGGAAGGAGGGTAGGTGTTTGGGCTTTAGGCTCATGCGACATGCGATTATTTGTTCACGTTTACTTAAAACATGTTTTATTAACCTAATCGGTTGGAAAAGATTGCTCTTCTTTTCGCAAACTACTACGATTCTGGATCGGTGGGCCCCGTCACTACGTCTATAAGCCCCTCGTATTCCACGTATTTCGACCTCCCGGGGTGGACGGCCCGGGCGAGGTCCTATAGGGCAAGCGGGTCCCACCGACCGAAGAAAAACGATCCTAAAAGTCGGCGGGTAATCGAGTCTTAACGAGCATTCGATGTAAATTACGGACAAAGGCGACGTCGAAAGTCAAGATCATGTCAGGGCTCGACGAAAAGTCGGCATGATTTGGAGCGATAGCGTCCACAATTGATCTTGACTTGTCGTCGGTTAAGCCGTAATTAGGCATGGAATATTCATTAATCCTTGATGACTCGGTGTCAATCTTTGGGAGTCGGTGTATAATTTGTGCCGGTCGAGCCGAAGTCGGCGCCGGTCAATATCTTGGTCAAAGTCTGCGGCGGAAAACCGGCGAGAACTTCGGCGATTAGGGTCCCAGAAAGATATTGAGTCGGTATGCCGACAAAGGCTTGAAAGGAAAGGTCTATACACGGACGGGGCATGACACGGACCGGACTAAAAACCAGCCGGGTCTCGGACAAAGTGTGTCACGGACAAGTGCATGAGTCGACACGAGGCTCCGTGGGATGTTTGGGTAGTCTGTGCTCATCAGGCGTAATAAGACCAAACGGACCGCGACAAGGATTTCCCCGGGTTAAGGACGTAGTGTGCGGTGTACGGTCACGTGCGCGTAGTGTGCAAGCGATCTATATTCTTTTACGAGTAAAATAGAGATTTTTATGAGTCTTAAAAATATGATGCATGATTTTTTTGAGAATTTTCTTCTTCTTTTTTTTTTTTGAAAATCTCTTTTTTTTTTTTGAATTTTTTTTTTTGAAATTTTTAATGAGCACATAAGCACGTAAGCACGAAAATTCCGACGAGTTAGGGACATTATTCCGACGGTCAAAATTTTGACTTTCTCCGAGGCGGCCAAAACAACATGAAAGCGTGCAAAAATCAACACACACACAAAAATGATTTTCAAGCCGGGACGGAAGCTTGACCCTCAAAAGCTTTTTTTTTTTTGAAAACGGTGATATCGGTACGTGGGATTGTTAGACCACAATTTATCCCGACTCGTGTTAGGAGGCGATAACGGGAAATTTAGTGGTTTCCACCAATATACCAAATACCATTTTTTTTAAAAAAAAAGCTTAGTCCCAGTAGTCGCCCTTTGTGATGAATGTGTATCCGAAAATTTTCCCATTTTTGTTTGAAAGAAAATCAACGAAAGCGGAGTCGCCACGCCATTTTAATTTTGAGGGCCAAAACTTTGAAAAAAGCCCGAGATCAGAGATTTAGGTTCGGAGGTCATGTTACGCGTCGGGAAGGACGTTAGTGTGCACCCGACGCGCCTCGTAAAACGAGTCTTCCAAGCTGAAAATCATTTGTGTGTGTGTGTCTTTGTGTATTTTGGCCAAAATAAGGTGAAACTCAGGAAAGTAAAAATTGGGATATCTTTTTAAGACTTTAAACTGATCCCATGATTTTTGGAAGATTTTGGATTGAGATTTGGTACTCAAAAGACCTTTTGAAGTTGAGAGCCATTTCTGCCAGAATGAAAAAGGCAGTGGACCTTTGATTTTGAAATGGATTCAAGGGTCTTAAAACTTCATAATCTGGATAAACTCAGAGAATGAAAGTTGTTCTAGACACCTTAAATAAAGTTTGTGCGAAGGAATTTTCCATTTTGGAGAAGATTTGAGGGGTCAAAACCTTCTGGAAACCTCAGATATGAGATCTGGATTCCCAGAAGCTGATGAACTAGCCTCTGAAAGAAAATTTGAAAAGAGGAGTTTTACTCACCCAAAAAATAAAGTAAAAATATGTCTGGAAAGCTCTGGATGTTGGCTACAAAAAGTGTTTTGTAGTCAACACCAAATTCCAAGTTCATCTGTGTCCAAAAATTAAGACCATGGACTGAGGTCTGAGAAAATTGCTACTGGACAGCAACTTCTCAAGAAAGAAAATATGATTTTAAGGGGTTTTGCATCCATGCTTGTCCCCATTTCCTAGGTTTTGGTTAGTGATCACTAGACATTTTAGTGGTGAATCAACTATACCAAACCATCCTTAGTACATTAGGACTAAGCATTTCATTTGCTTGGGAAGGGGATTTTTATCCTTTGAAAATGAGATTTTATGCTTGAAAATGGTTTTTAGGGTTTTGAAAATGAGTTTTCTTTGCAAGAAAGTAAGAAAACTTGAAAATAATTTTGATCTTTGTAGAAGATCATCCATGGAAGATGGTCTTCCATGGTGATCTTCTTAGATCTAGAGCAAGAAGATGAAAGAACTACATTTTGTAGTTTGAAGATGCATGCATGGATGAGATTTAGGGTTAGGAGAAGGAGGGTTTACCAATCTTCCTTGTGTTCTTGAGTGTTTGGCTTGAGTGTATGAGTGTTTAGGGCTTTAATATGAGAGTGAGTGGATGAGTATGAGTTGGGAAAGATTGGAGAGAAAATGGTGACAATTCAAGTGAATTCTCTTGTTTTCTCTCTATATTTCGCGAGGTTCGGTGCAAAATGTGTTGTTCCTCCTTATTTTTTTTTGTAGTTTGGAGGGCTCAATTTATAGCCCTCGAAAATTGCAAACTCATCCGCGCGGATAAGTCCCTCGGCGTGCCTTTGTTCATTAAATGCGGCTCCGGCTTTGGACAAGGGAATATTTCTTTTCAAAATTCAAATTGACCGGCCGGATTATGTTTCCGGCATTTCTATTTGTGGTTTTATTCTTTTGTTTTCTTTTTAAGATTCTTTTTAAGGTTTAACCTTAAATAACAATGCCCATTTACCCTCACTTTGTTAGAAAAGTTAGGATTGTTAGGAATTGTTAGAAATGTTATAACTTTCGTTAATTTTCTAACGAAAATTCTAACAAGCTCAAATTGGAGCACTTACAGATAGTACTAGCTTGTTCACTGCTTCCGCTTGCCCATTTCCTTGAGGATAGGCAACAGAAGATTGCCAATGCTTGATCCCTACTCGATTCATTTCTGCTTCAAAGGCTCGTTAGAACTGTAGACCGTTGTCTGATACTATAGCTCGAGAAAAACCAAATCTACACCAGATGAAGTCATGAATGAAGTTGATTGCATTTTCCTCTGTTATGCGAGCTAGTGGCTTAGCTTCAACCCACTTGGTGAAGTAGTCAATTGCAACGATCACATACTTACAATTTCCTCGGGCGGGAGGGAAGGGTCCAATTAAGTCGACGCCCCACATATCGAACGGCCAAGCTGCAATTACTGGGGTTTGCTCAGTTGTAGGCAGGTGAGGTAGGTTGGCGAACCTTTGACATTGGTCACATTGCTGAACGAAGTTATAAGTGTCAGCTCTCATGTGTGGCCAATAATAACCCAAAGTGATCAATTTGTCGGCTAGAGTCCTGGCCCCCGGGTGTCTACCACAGATTCCACTGTGAACCTCATGCATTAACTGAGTGATCTCTTGAGGGTGGATGCACTTCAACAAAAAGGCCCTAGTGTATGATCTTCTGAACAGCATGCACTCCAGCAGGATTACATACCTCGGAGCTTTCTTTTTAATAGCTCGAGCTTTCTTCTCGTCCTCAGGGATCTCGCCACTTTCCAGGTATGCCTTCATTTCTTCGATCCAACACTTATTATTTGAAGTGTTTTCCACACTTTGAATCTGAACCCTTTCATAAGCTGGGCTCTCAAGGTAGGAGATGGGCTCTTCATGTGGCTCATCTGAAGTGGCCAGTTTTGAGAGTAGGTCGGCTAGCTCGTTGTCCTCTCGACCAATCCTCTGAATTCCCCAAAACTCCAAATCCTTTGTCAATTTCCTCACTAGGTCGTGGTATTTGACTAGAGTAGAGTTCAACACCTCGTATTCTCCTCGGACCTGGTTGACTATCAACTGTGAGTCACAATAGGCCATGATTTTAGTTGCTCCAAAGCACTTGGCGTACTCAATAGCTGCTACTAAGGCCTCGTACTCTGCTTGATTGTTGGAGGCATCAAACTTGAACCTCAATGACTCCTCATACACTGTCCCAGACTCTGGTTCGATCAAAACTATCCCAGCTCCACTAACATTTTTGGTTGCTGACCCATCTGAATAAACCTTCCAACAATCGTCATGTAGGCTAGTGCCGACTTGGGACTCTGGCTCTTTGCCTTTGATTTTCGCTTTCTGAGCTTGAACTTCACTATCTTCCCTGGTGAACGTCAGCTCGACCAAGAAGTCTGCTAGAGCTTGAGCCTTTAATGCCTTTCGAGGTCGATACTCGATGTCGAATTCCGTGAGGGCAATTGACCAATTGAGTAAGCGACCTGAACTTTCTGGTTTATGAAGAATTTTTCTTAAGGGTGCATTCGTGAGCACCACGATAGGGTGAGCCAGGAAATAAGCTCGCAGCTTCCTAGAAGCTACGACTAAGGCATAGGCTACCTTCTCAGCATTGTAATATCTGCCCTCTACATCTGATAGGGCCTTGCTAACATAGTAAACTGGCTTTTGAAGCCCTTCTTCCTCTCGAACCAAAACTGCTGCCACTGCCTTGTCTCCCACAGACAGGTACACGAACAAAGTTTCTCCAGTGGTCGGGCTACTCAGAAGAGGTGGAGTAGCGAGATAATCTTTGAGTTGTTGTCATGTCGAATGACATTCGGCCGTCCACTCAAAGATTTTTCGTCCCTCTCAAATCCTTTGAAAAACAGGGAGAGGAACCTTTCAGCCGACTTAGCTATAAAACGACCTAGGGCTGCCACCCTGCCGTTAGAGATCGCTGCATCTCCTTTGCCTACACTTGTAGGCTCCTTCATGTCGACTAGAGCCTTGATCTTATTATTTCCAGGTTCAGGGTCAGGCATAGCTGGGACTTTCGGAACACCAACTGGCATAAAATGAAAGACAAAATACGACTATATTCACTTTGATGTGGAAACGTAAGAAGGGTTTTCTAGTTTTTCTAATATTGTCCTTTCTTAAAAATTCCTAAAGAAAGACAGAATGAATAAGGTCAAATTATTCGAAATAGGCCCTTGTAATGATGAACCAGTACGGACACACTTGCTCATAGAAAAGGCCTCAACCTTCCCATTGCGTATTCTTACTTATTGAGTATAGAATAAATCTGCTTATCCTTTTTCCTACCAACGGAATTGTTCCATTCTTCCCAATAGAAGAAAACAAAGATGAATAGTAACCCTTGCTCTGAACGAATCCCCGAAGGGAGGGGGACATAACATAGTCAGAGTCTAGTCTTTTCCAATGCAATAAAGTTGCGTAGTGTCTTTTTCCTTCAGAAAGGGGTCTTTTCATGGGTTGGCCTTGGTATCGTGTTCATACTATC